>PVKH010001179.1:0-31782 GCA_004027955.1 Chaetophractus vellerosus | reverse complement strand
GTAACTGGTTTGGCCAGTAGAGTAAGATCGAAGTGAGCGTGTATGACTTCCCAGGCTCAGTAAGAAATGGCTGTGATGCTTCTTCCTATTTCTCTTGGAATGCCCTGTGTGGGAAAGTGTGCCACCACATAAGAAGTAAAACTACCCTAGGATAGGCTGTGTGTAAGTACTCCAGTCGGCTGTCCTAGCTGACATCCTAGTCATCAGCCAACATGTAGATGAGGCATCAAATATGTCCATCCCAACTAGATCTTTTAGTACTGTAGCTCCAGTCTACATCTGACTGCAGCTGTATGAGAGCTTCCAAACACAACTGCCCAGCCAAGCCCTTTCAAAATTCCTGACCTACAAATTTATAACCATGTGTCATGTGGAGAGACATTTTTAACACCCTCCCCTATACCCACATTCAGTGGCTGTCAATACTTATATCTACAATATCTTTTCATCAGTCACTCTCCATGTTCACTGTCACTGCACTGCTTCTAGTTATCATCTCTTTTTTGGGCTTTCATTTTTATTCATGTCTATTTTCTCCCCAATATCATTTAATTGGAAATCAATTCTCCTAAAGCATATGCATGATGCTAAGATTCACCTTATTAAAAGAGCAGCAATGGTTCCCTGTACAATTAAGAATATTTCTCTTTAACCCACATTTCTGAGGCTACATCAAGAAAGGTCACAGTTTCTCCCTGTTTCTCCTGGACACTCATTCTGGGGATGACTATCACCATTTAAGAAGTTCATGGCTCCCTATATAATTAAGGATTATATCTAGAACCCCCATGTTCTGACCCAGAACTGCTTTTCCCACCTTACCCTGCATTATTCCCTCCAAACATTATCAGTCCCAATACTTACCTCCTGTGGCAGTGATTGCTGAGAATGAGAAGAGTGAGAATCGGTGCCTAATAATTCAGTATATATGGACAGTGAGAGAGAAAAAGATTCAAAATTGATTCTGAGATTCCAAAGATAGAATCTCCTCACATACCCTCCCACATCTTCACTTCAGCTATTGACCTTGTTTCCTATTTTGAGAAATAGAAACAACAAGAAGACAACTTCCATAAGCTCACAACACCACGTCTAAGCACGTATCTGCATCCATGCCCGTATATTCTTCCTAGCTTCTTGTCCCTTTGTACAATTGTTTGTGTTCCTTTCTAAGGTCACTTTTACATTGGATCACATGGCCTTTGCTACTTAAGTCTCCGGCAGTTCTTTCTCCACTCTTGTATCACCAATTTTTTTTCTCCTTCATCCTTTTATTTTTTGGAAATAGAATAAATACAGAGAAGTGCACAAAACAAATATGTCTAAGTGAATCAGCACAAAACAAAAGCCTAACAGGTAATTGCCAGCCTCTCACAAAGCTCCTTCAGTCCTCCTCCAAATCACTACCTTCTCTCTCTGCCCCAAAGGAAAGCATTCCTAACATTTATGGTAATCTTTTATTTTTCTTTCTTTATAGCTTTACTATGCATACTATGTATGCATCTCTTTTGTTTTTTAACAAATCAATTTTATTGATACATATCAATAAAGCAAAAAACATCCAAAGTGTACAATCAATGTTATTTAGTATAATCAAATAGTGCATTTAAAAAAAATAAAAACATACATTTCTCAATTAAATGTACTATAATTGCCTATTGCCTAATTGACATTTCTACTTTGATACCTAATAGGTATCTCAAACTTGTATTCAAAATCTGACCACCTTTCCAAATCTACAAACTGTCTACGTCTCCCCAATCTCAGTTAATAACAACTCCCTTCCCATTTTCTCAACTAAAATTTTGGAATTGTATTACACTCTTCTTTCTTATTTCACATATGGCCTATATTTTAGTTTCCTAGGCTACTGAAGAAATACAATGAAATGGGTCAGCTTAAACCATGGGAATTTATTAGCTTACAGTTCTGAGTCCAGAAAAGCTGCAAATCAAGGCATGATCAGGAAGATGCTTTCTACCCAAACACCAGCTGATGATGATCCTTGGCTCCTCTGTTATATGGTGGCATCTGTTCATCTCTCCCTTCTCTTCCAGGTTTCACTGATTTCAGCTTCTTACTTCATTGGCTTTTTAACCCCCACCCCCACCCCATATTCACTGTGCTTATACAAGACTCCATGGGGAGTGGATGTAGCTCAAGTGGTTGAGTGCCTGCTTCCCATGTATGAGTTCCTGGGCTCGATCCCTGGTACCTCCTAAAAGAAAAAAGAACTCCAGTAACAGGATTAAGACCCATCCTGAATGAGGTGTGTCACACTTTAACTGAAGTAACCTCATCAAAACATCCTAAGTTGTATTTACACCCACAGGAATGGATTAGATTTAAGAAAATGTTCATCTAGGATGCATACAGCTTTAAACCACCACAGTCTGTTAGTAAATCCTATTGATTCTACCTTTGAAATATATCCATTACCTCACCCCATCTTCCTGCATCTATCACTGCTACCCTTTACAATGCCACTATTATGTCTCAACTGGACTAATGTAATAGCTTCCTAACTGATATCTCTACTTCCTACATACTTTTCAGTCTAGTCTCAACACATTATTAGCCCAATCATATTATTTCTTCCCTTAAAATTCTCCAGTGACTCCCTATAACATCGGAGTCAAAGCCATCATCCTCAGGGAGATCTATAAGGCTGTCTGCATCTTAGCATCATTTTTTATCTTGCTTCATCTCCTGCTTTTCTGTCTCTTTGGCTTGCTCTCCTCCAGGAACACTGACATCCGTTAGTGTTCATGAACATTCCAGACATATCATTACTCAGAACTTCTCTGTTTCCTGTGCCTGTGATGCTTTCTCCCAGGTAGCTATATTGCTCACTCTCTTATCCTCTTCAGGTCTTTCTTACAATGCAGTATTCTCAGTGAGGTCTTCACTGGCCACCTTTTCTACAATTGCAATTCACCTTTCTTCCCAATGGTTGGAATTAAAAAAATGGCCCAAGATGTGAGGAGGGGCATATAATGTGCCCAATGCTGATACCAATTGACATAATCATATCAAAGCCTGGTTTTTGCAACCTGTTCATTTAAGACACTGCTTTCCATGCCTTTGTATTAGTCAGGGTTCTCTAGGGAAACAGAACCAACAGGAGATATCTGTAAATAGTATGAGATTTTTTAAAATTGATTCACATGACTGTGAGAAAGCACAAGTCCAAATTCGGCAGAACAGACTGCAAACCAAGGGCTCCAATGAAGGTCCTTGAGGAGTTCCCCAGGAGACCCTGGCTGTCCAAGTGGAGATAGGAACTCTCTTTCTGAATGCTGAAATCACTTCTCCATTTAAGACCTTCAACTAATTTGATGATTCATCATTCATTGCTGATGGCAATCTCCTCAGTTGGTAATAGGCATAACCAGCCATCTATACAATCAACTCACTGATTATTAAAGTCCATAAAATGTCCTTGTATTACAATTAGCCCAGAGGTTGCTTGACTAAACAACTGAGCATCTTGCCTGGCCGAGTTGACACATTAGCCTAACCATCACACTATTTTTTAAGTGATTATGTGAGAACAGATTCAAAACAGATTTCTATTTCTCTATTTGCTTAACCCTCTTATCCATCCCACTGACTTTCCATTGGCCACTTACTACTTTTTAAAATTTATGATAACTTTACCATACCTTCAGTACATACGTGAAAATATGCATTTGGCATTATTGATGTTTCCCTACACAATAATGGACTAGTTTGTTATACCTCTAGAAAGGTTACTTCCCTGTGAAGGAGAAAGGACAGAAATACTTTTGGTAGTATATTTAGTTAAGCCTTTGTTGGGATGTATTAACAAATGGGTTTTTTTAACTCCTTTTTTAACAACTTAGTACAACTAAAAAATATGAAAAGTATATCCCTCAATATGTGCATTTGCATATTTACATGTTTTCAAAAGTAATGAGAAAATACATAATGTTATGGAATGAGATATGAAAATCATTTTCACAAGTTGCAGATGTCCTGATAACTCATAAGTGGTGATATTGTATAAGGTCATCTCTAATGAGTGAAAACATTTCTGATTTCACACTTCCCACATCTTCTACTCTGTTTATAAGAATTACTTTGGATGTTTCAAGATTTTTAAAAAATTTAAATGGTAGTTTAACTATCAAATCTGTAATCTTTTTTAAAAGACTTAAATTTCTTCTAACTTAGGAAATGTTTATAAATTCTTTTGATTTGGTTTCTAATCAACCACCTTACATTTTTCTTTCTCTGCTTTTTCAATTCAGGACCAAGCTGTGGCTACATAATATTTGTTGACAAAGTCAAGTAAACATATGAGTCCTTTTTGAAAGAATGATAATGGATTTGTATTTCAGTCACACGTATTTTTATAAAGTCCATGCTAACAGAACATTTTAAGCATTTTACATAGATTTTCTCTTTAATTCTCACAACAATCACATGTGAAAGACACTGTGATTATTCCATTTTACAGATGTGGAAGATTAACAAGGGTTTTACATAGGGTATCATAAAAGTTAAACTTCCCAAAGTCGCATATATGGAGAATGGATTCAAAATTAGGATTTGTGTTTTATTATGACTCCTGTTTCTTACTTTATATATTGTAGATGAACTTAAATCTACAACTCAAAACCTTTACCTTACTAATGACCAATCATTAGGCACTAAAGAAAAACATAATGGATGTTTCTCTTTTTTAAAAACCCCATTGGAACTGTCCTAAAGAGTTATGAAATATCACATTCATGCTTCAGACTGTTAATGATAGAAAGGGGAATTTAAGTAAATTTTTTTCAATAACACCAAAGAAAGAAAAGTAGTACTTCTTTTAAGTGAAGAAATGAAAACAGTACTTACGTAATGAAGATGTTTTCTTCATCTTAAATTTCATTTTTCCCCAATTGTTCCACTAAATAATTTCAAGGAGAAATCATTTCCCCCTAATATAGCATATCTAGGGGAGAAGATTTGGACTTATGATGTTTTGGGTCTTTATGTTTCTGTTGAAAATTTGTTGTGAAGTTTATCATGTCTCATTTGGGAAGTATGAGATCAGATGAAATTGTACTACCTAGTAAAATTATTGAAAATTGTGATCAATTTAATATATTTAAGATCAATTTAATATCAATTTTAAAACATTTTTAAAAAGTGAGTAGATATAGAGATCATGTGTAAAATATTTTAACTCTTACATGGCCACTAAAGGAATAAAATACCAAATTTTCACTGGAATGAAATATTTTATTTGCAGTTTTTATACTAGAAATTATTTGATTTTACAGCAAGTTACATAATTGACATATTTTATATAGGAAAGCCAACTACCAAGGTTTAACAACCCCAGCTTGTAAGTGTTGGCTTGAAAAGAAAAATTTGCTCATGTTCTCTCTATATTTTAATTCTAATAAGATGCTACCATGATGCAATGCTGAACATCAAAAAACTGATTCACTATCTTCATATCCAAGCAAAATTTAATCATTTAACAAATATTTATTGCATACCTATCACATGCTAGGAGCATGTGAATAAAACAACTGGTCTCTGCCCTCATAGAACTTACAACCATTGCAGGAAAGCAGGGAATAAAGATCAAATATACAAATAAGTATGTAATTACCATATGATAATATGAAGAAAAATAACAAAGTGCTATGAGAGCAAATAAAAGGAAAAGACCACTTGAACACGTGGAAATATATTTTGTGTTTAATGATATAATTGGTTTCGGAACAAAAAATATTCTCAGAATGTAAAAGCTTTTTTAGGCCATTAAGGCAGAGCTCAACAATTATGTTTCCCATTTCACTGAGAAATATTAAAGAGGTCTAATAATTTCATAAATGTTTTTCCAGCTTGCAAAATTGCAAAACTCATTAAAAACTTGTAGTCTTAAACTCACAGCATTTGTATTTAATTGTGCCAACTTACTTTTCCTATCAGTATGTTTACCTTCAAAAAAGATCTCTTTTATCTAAGCATAAGAAAAGGAAAGAACTTACACTTGTTAAACACTTTGGTATATAACAAGTGCTCATTTATTTCTCATAATTATTCCATGATATGTGTATTATTATTCCCACTTTATATCTGTTGGATTAAGTTTCAGAAAGGTTAAGATAGTTTTTCTCTCCTTGTTACACAAATGTGGTCTCTCTCTAAGACAAAATCAGCAAATAAACTCATTACCTTCCACCCGGGGTAAGACATGACTCCTGAGTATAAGCCTCCCTGGCACTGAAGGATTAATACCAAACACCAACCAGCTATGCATTTGGAGAAAGACTTTGACCAAAAGGGGAAATATTAAATAAAAAAAAGTTTTTATGGCTAAGATATTTCAAAGTGAGTCAGTAGGTCATTTAAGAGGTTATGCTTATGCAAGTCTCAGGCTAATCTCACTAACTGCTACAATAAACAAAACCTAAAACAGGGGTGTGCCTGAGGGCTCTAGAAACATCTAGACACTATAAGCAACTACATGAAATCAGCACCCCATAGGTAGGCCTTGCCTTGGAATATATAATAATCTATTTCCCCAATGTAACAATGTTAGACTCATTTATAATTTTCCTACACATGATTCTTCTACCCCTTTTATTTGAACCTACACTTACCATTATACCCATTAAATATATGTCCCAGTGACCTAAATCTTCAGTCTGTTCATACACTGGTTGAGCCCTGAATCTCAGCAGAGTTGCAGCCAACACCTACTCTCCAGTTCATCGGACTAACCCAGGGCAACTAACAAAATGATGATGATGGGGGAGGGGGCAACATGGTGGCAGAGTAAGGAGTTCCAAGAGTCAGCTCACACTAGAGTGCATAGAAATTACCCAGAGCTATCTAAAGCACCTGCTTGGGGGAGCCAAGGAGACAAGAAGAGCATCCTACAACATAGTTGGAAGAATGGAAGGAGGAGACTGCCTATCTACAGTGAAAATTCATGAGTAGAGCACTCCATGCCATGGGGGCCAGTGCTCATTCCCTGATGACAGCTCAAGCCACCTCAGGAGCTATACCCTGGTTGGAGTTGGAAGGTCCATTTCCCAAAAACAGGGGAGGAATAGACAGTCGGGCACCAATTTCAGCAACTGATTAGAAAATTTGGCTGGTTAAAGTCAAATTTAATGAGAGCTATATTTTGAATATGTCCAAGCCATAAAGAGACCGGAAGCCTCCATTTTTAACTCTGCTGATGGGATCAGGGGAAGTGGGGCTGACTGAAAATCACAGTGAAGGTAAGGATAGATTTTTTTCCACCGAGGTTGGATTGCAGCCCTAGCCTAGGCTCCAACTCCACCTCCAGCAGGGAGGAAGCTGGGGGAACCTGCACTTTCAGTCGGCATGGGATAAATTGGTGGACATTCCTGTGGTTCCATCCCCACCCTTGAAAGGACAGAAGGGACAGTGATCCCTTAGCATCTTCTGGCAACTGTAGTCTCTTTCAGCCTGCACAAACTAGATTATTGGACACATCTGTGGCTCCATCCCCAGCCCCCGATAAGACAGAAGGGCAATGGGGTTTCTGCAGCCTCTCCAGGCAACTGCAGTTGATTTTGACCCATGTGGAATACATTGGTTGGTAAACCTGTGGGTACATCTCCATCCCCAATAGGATTGAAAGGGGGCATTATTTCCTCAACCTCTCTGGGCCCACATGGACTAGAGTGTTGGGCACTCCTGTGGTTCCATCTCCACCCCTGACAGGGAAGAAGCGACCTTGCCCCCTCAGCCTCTCTGGGCAACTGCAGCTACTTTCAGCATGCATGGACTAGACTGTTGGACACATCTCTGACTCCATTCCTGCCCCTGACAGGGCAGAAGGAGGGATAGTGAACCTTCATCCTCTCCAGGCAACTGCAACCACTTTTGGCCCAAACAAATTAGATAACTGGAAACATGTATGGCTCCATCCCTACCCCCGAGCAATCAGGAGGAGGAAGAGTGCTCCCTCACCCTCTCCAAGCAACTGCAGTCACTTTCTTTCTGCAGAGACTAGATTGTTGGGCACACCAGAAGCTCCATTTTCACCCTGGCAGGGGACATGGGGGGCCAGTGCTTCATCAGCCTACCTGGGCAACTGCAGTCAGTTTTGACTCACATGGCTTAGTTTGCTGCCCACACCTGTGGCTCCATCCCTGCCCAAGGGAGGGGAGGAAGGGGCATGTACCTTCATCAGTCTCTCCAGGCAACTACAGATGGGCTTGGCCTATGTGGCTTGGATTATTGCACATGGCTATGGCTCCATCCTTAACCCTGGCAAGTGAGAATGTTGGGAGAAGCCTCATTAGTTACTGGGGCAATGTAGCCCCCATGGCTTATAGTACTGACTGCATCCTCAACTTCGAATCCACAATCAGAAAGGGAAAAAGGGCAAGAAACAGAGGAAAAGGAGCTGAAAAAATTCAAATTGGTTAAACACAAGCCACTATGAATTTCCAAATTAAGTTGAACCAAGCATAAAAGAGCTGCTGTAGCACAAAGCCAATCAAATAGAAAGACTTATACTAAAAAGAGAAAGTGAACCCAGAATAAGTACATCTAGTAAATCAGGTGCTAAGACACCAACAAAAAATAACAATCCATACCAAGAAAAGGAAGGTATGTCCCAGTAAAAGGAACAAACTAAGCCTCCAGATGACATAACGGCGTTGAGAAATCTAATGATGGATGTTTAAACAAATCTTCTTAATAAATTCAACAAGATGGCTAAAGAGATTAAGGTTATTAAGAAAACACTGGGTTTTTCTTCAGTTGCAAGAGAGAAGATGTTCTGATGTGCTAAATAAAATCTTTAGAGGTAAATTAGCAGCATGACTACTTTAGCCATTGCTGTCAGTCACCTTCAGAAAGGCAAAAAAAAAAAAAAAAGAGAAGAAGAAGAAGAAAGAAAGGAAGGAAGAAAACACTGGGTGAGCACAAAGAAGAATTTGAAAGCATACACAGAAAAATAGCAAATCTTATTGAAAGATACAATAAGTGAAATTAAAACTACACTGGAGACATATAGCAGTAGATCTGAAGAGGTAGAAGATCAGTGAAGTTGGATACAGGGCCTCTGAAACTGAAAACACAAATGACCAGATAAAGAAGAGAATGGAAAAATTGAACAAGGTATCAGGGAACTAAATGATATGCAAACATACAAGTCCTGAGTGTCGCAAAAAGAGAAGAGAAGGGTAAGGGGACAGAAGGAATATTTGAGGAAACAATGGTAGAAAGTTTCCCAATCCTATTGAAGGACATAGATATCTATCTCCAAGAAGCACAGCATACTTCCATCCAAATATATCAGAATAGACCTACTTTGAGACACATACTAATCAGAATATCAAAAGCCAGAGTTAAAGAGAGACTCCTGAGAGCAGCAAGAGAACAGCAGTTCATCACATACAAGGATGCCCAGAAAGACTAAGTGCTGATTTCTTGTCAAAAACCATCAAGGAGGTATTGATTGATATAGTTAAGATACTAAAAGAGAAAAACTGCCAGCCAAGAATCTTATCTCCAGCAAGATTGTCTTCCAACATACGGATGAGTTTAGACTATTCACAAATAAACAGAAACTGAAAAGTTTGTAACAAAGAGACCAGCTTTACAGAAAATACTAAAGGGAGTGCTACAGCCTGAAAAAAAAGACAGGAGAGAGAGGCTTAGAAGAGAATCTAGGAATGAAGGTTGTATCACTAAAAGTAACTAAAAATGTAAAAAGAGTGGTGAAAATAATATATGGCAGAAAAAAAAACAAAAATCAAAATGGGGGAAGTAAGAACTGCTTTACAGAAATAATATTGAAGTTACTGGATTAAACTTCCCAAACAAAAGACAAAGACTGGGACAATGGATAAGAAAATATAAACCATCTACATGCTGTCTAGTAGAGACTAACCTTAGACTCAAGGACACAAATACAGTGAAAGTGAAAGGCTGGAAAAAGATATTTCAGGCTTGAGGTAACAACACAAAAAAAAGCTCAAGTAGCTATACATATATCAGATGAAAAAGACTTAAAAGGAAAGCTGTTATTAGAGATGATTAAGGTCATTATATACTAATAAAAGGAGCAATTCTCCAGGAGTAAACAGCAATCATAAATGTATATGCACCTAACCAGGATTCCCCAAATTATATGAGGCAAAAACTGACAAAAGTGAAGGAAGAAATAGTTGCCTCTACAGTAATAGTTGGAGACTTCAATACACCACTCTCATCATTGGATTGACATTGGAGCAGAGGATCAGTAAAGAAACAGAAAGATTGAATAATATGATAAGTGATCTAAACTTAATGGACATATAAAGAACATTTCACACCAAGACAACAGGACATACATTCTCTTCAAGTGCTTATGGATCTTTCTCCAGGATAGATCATATGTTGGGTCACAAAGAAGATTCATATAAATTTTAAAAGATCTAAATTATAGAAAGCAATTTCTCTGATTATAATGGAATAAAGCTGGAAATCAACAACAGGCAGAAGAGGTAGAAATTAATAAATATATGCAGATTAAACAACACAATATCAGATAATCAATGGGTCAAAGAAGAAACCACAAGAGAAATCAATAAATATCTGAGGCAAATGAAAACAAGAACACAACATATTACAACCTATGGGATGCAGTGAAAGCAATGCAGAGAGGGAAATTTATAGCCCTCAATGCTTGCATTAAAAAAGAAGAAAGTGACAAAATCAGTAACATAAATACATAGCTGGAGGAACAAGAAAAAGAAGAGAAAACTATGCCCAAAGCGTGCAGAATGAATGAAATAACAAAGATCATAGTAGAAATAAATAAAATTGAAAACAAAAATATAATAGAGAGAATTAACAAAACCAAAAATTGGTTCTTTGAGAAGATCAAAATTGACAAACCCTTAGCTAGACTGACAAAGAAAAAAAAGAAAGAAGATACAAATAAATGAAATCAGAAATGAAAATGGGAACATTAAAACTGACTATAGATATAAAACAGATCATAAAAGGATTCTATGAACAACCATATGCCAGCAAACTAGACAATGTACATGAAATGGAAAAATTCCTAGGAACATATGAACAACCTACATTGACACTAGAAGAAATAGAAGACCCCCCCCCAAAAAAAAAATCACAAGCAAAGAGATTGAAATATAAATCATACAACTACCCAAAAGGAAAAGTCCAAGGCCGGATGGTTTCACATGTGAATTCTACCAAGCATTGAAAGAAGATTTAATATCAACATTATTCAAATTCATCCAAAAAAATTGAACAGGAAGGAACACTACCAAATTCATTCTATGAAGCCAATATCACCCTACTACCAAAGCTAGATAAAGATTTACAAATAAAGAAAATTATAGAACCATTTCTCTAATGAATATGGATGCAAAAATCCTCAATAAATGCTCAAGAACCAAATCTAAAAACACATTAAAAGAATTATTCATCATGATTAAGTGGGTTTTATCCCAGGCATGCAAGAGTGGTTCAATGTAAAAAGATCAATCAGTGTAATACATCACTTTTAAAAATCAAAAAAGAAAAATCACATGATCATCTTGATTGATGCAGAAAAGGCATTTCACAAAAATCCAGCATACTTTCTTGATAAAAATGCTCCAAAAGATAGGAATTGAAGGAAAATTTCTGAAGATGATAAAGGGCATGTATGAAAAACCTACAGCTAACATTTTTCGCAACAGTGAATGACTGAAAGCTTTCCCATGAGATTGAGAATAAGACAAAGATATAATCTATCACCACTGTTGATCAGTATAAAGTTAGATATTCTAGCTAGAGCAATCAGGCAAGAAAAATAAATAAAAGGCATTCAAATTGGATATATATGACCCTATACCTAGAAAATCCAAAAAAATCTACAGCAAAGCTTCTAGAGCTAATAAATGAGTTCAGCAGAGTGCCAGGATACAAGTAATATGCAAAAATCAGTATTGTCTCTATACTGTAGTAATGAGCAATCTGAGGAAAAAAGTCAGGAAAAAAATTCCATTTACAATAGTGACAAAAAGAATCAAATACTTAGGAATAGACTTAACCAAGGATGTAAAGCCTTTGTACTCAGAAAACTGCAATGCATTGCTAAAAGAAATCAAAGAAGACCTAAAAAATAGAATATTCTATATTCATGCATGGGAAGACTAAATATTGTTAAGATGTCAATTCTACCCAAAATGATACATAGATTTAATGCAATCCCAATGAAAATTACAACAGCCTTTTTTAAAGAAATGGAAAACCCAGTTATCAAAATAAATTTGGAAGGGTAACGTGCCCCAAATAGCCAGAAACATCTTAAAATGGAAGAACAAAATTGAAGGACTTATACTTCCAGACTTATAATCATATTACGTAGCTGCAGAGATAAAAACAGCATGGTACTGGCATAAAGATAGACACATAGACCAACGGAACAAAACTGATGGTTCAGAAACAGACCCTCACATTTATGGTCAAGTGATTTTTGACAAGGCTATCAAACTCACTCAGCTGTGTTAGAACAGTCTATTCAACAAATAGGGGTGCTAGGGGAACTGGATATCTATATCCAAAAGAAAGAAAGAGAACCTCAACCTCATATCTTATATAAAAAGTTAACTCAAAATGATTAAAAGACCTAAATATAAAAATGGCAACCATAAAACTCCTACAAGAAAATTTAGGGAAACATCTTCAAGACCTAGTGGTAGGTGGTGGTTTCTTAAACCTTACAATGAAAGCATGAGCAACAAAATAAAAAATGGATTAATGGGTTGTTCTCAAACTCAAACACTTTTGTACTTCAAAGGACTTGGTCAAGAAGGTGAAACGGCAACCCACTCAATGGGAGAAAATATTTGGAAACCACATATCTGAAAAGTGTTTGATTTTGATGCTATATAAAGAGATCATACAATTCAACAATGAAAGAGCAAGCAATCACCTTTAAGAAATGAAGAAAAGTCTTAAAAAGACATTTCTCCCAAAAAGAAATACAAATGGTAAAAAAAACACATGAAAAAAATGTTCCATATCACTAGCCATTAGGGAAATGCAAATCAAAACTACAATGAGATATCAGCTCAAACCTCATAGAATGGTCATTATTAAAAAATCAGAAAATAATCAGTGTTGGAGAGGATGTGGAGAAATAGCAACTTTCCTTCACACTGGGAATATAGAATGGTGCAGCCTCTGAGGAAAACAGCCTGTTCCTCAGGAAGCTATAGAACTGGCATATGATCCAGCAATCCCGCTACTAGGAATATATCCAGGAGTATTTAAAGCAGTGATGTGAACAGACATTTACACACCGATATTCAAAGTGGTATTATTTAAAATTGTCAAAAGATGGAAACAACCCAAGTGTCTATCAACCAATGAATGTATAAACAAAATGTGGTATATACATACAATAGAAAACCATCCTTCTGTAAGAAGAAATGAAATTGGGACACGTATGATAACATGGCTGAAACTTGAGGACATTACACTAAGTTAAATAAGCCAGACACAGAAGGACAAATATTGAATGGTCTTGCTAATATGATCTAAATATAAAGAATAAGCACATGGAGTTAAAACTTGGACTATGGGTTACTAGAAGATAGGATGAGGCCTGAGAAGCGGTACTGATGCTTAATGTATATAGAATTTTCAATTAGCTTGACTGTAAGTGTGTATAAATGATTAGAGTTGCTGGTACCACATTATAGTGAGTCTAAATAACACGAATTGTGTATAAAAAGGAGTGTGGCTCAAAGGGGTAGTCTAGGGATATAAATGTTAATTGAAAGAAACCTAGAGAATAATCTAGGGACTGAATAACATTGTGAACCTGGAAGTGGGTGAGGATTCTGGTTAATAGTACAAATACAAGAACATTCTTCTATGAATTAGAATAAATGTGTGTCACGATCACAAGATGGTAAGAATATAGTGACGCATGGGGAAAAATACAACTAAGGTAACTTATGGACTATAGTTAACAGCAAAATTGTAATATTCTTGCATCAACGTCAAAGGAGGTACTACATCTACGCTAAAGGTCAGTAATAATGTGGTATGGGATTTTTTCTTCTTGATTAAGTTTTCAATGGTTTACTGGGGCAATGCCTGTACAATAAATCTCTGAAAGTGATAGCCACTGAGTATACACTTTGGATTGAATGCACAAGGCATAGAACTGTATAACACAGTGAACCATGTGGTGGAAAATGGACTGTGGCTAGCAGTACAAATAATGAGAGTATTTTTTCATGAACTATAACAAATTTACAATACTATTACATAGTGTTAATAATAGGGGGTGTATGGAAAAATATATACCAAGTGTATGCTATGGGCCACATTAGTGGTAATAGTCTGATCATGTTCCTTCTTAACTTGTAATAAATGTTGCACAACAAAATAAGGTGTTGGTGGAGGGGTGATGTATAGGAATTCTGCACATTATGCATAATTGTTTTGTAAGCTCACAACTTCTCAAATTAAAAAAATGATGATGATGGGCAACCCCCATCCCAAAAAGCAAAGAGAATATACAACTGAAAGCAAAACTATTCCTCACATCTGCTCCATAATCTAACTACCCTCTCAGCCTGAAGCAGAGTAAGCATCACCATCCCAAAATCCTCAAGATTGAGGAATGAATAAACATAAGGGAAGGATACAACCATGGACCAAAATAGACATTATTATTGTAGTAACAGAAGAACTTGTAACGTTGATATAATGATAGTGGTTGCCAGAGGTTCTGAGGGGTGGGGAGTGAAGAATAGGTGGAACACAGGGCATTTTTAAGGCATTGGAATAGTTCTGCAGGTTTTTGCAATGGTGGATACAGGCCATTATACATTTTGTCAAAACCTATAAAACTGTACAATGAAAGTGTAAACCACAATGCAAACTACAGACATTGGTTAGTGAAAAATTAAATTAAATTTTTAAAAAGACACGGTTACTGGTTTTAGATAAGGAATACACTAAAAGGAAAAGATAAGGAAAAGCTAAATCCCAATTTCTTAAGACTGCTGTAATGGACAGGATACCAAGGCAGCACCTGGGACATCTACTTGGGAATGAAAAAGAAAAAGAGGGATGGAGAGAACAGATAGGAACCCAGGTACTAGAGCCTAAGTACAAAGTAGGGTATGCACCTCTGGCCTGAGTAATCCTGGTATGGGTGATTTGGCCTGACCATATCTCCTGACCCTGGTCACCAGTTCAGGCACCTATATGTGGTTCCAAAATCCATAGAAATTTTAGACAGAGGCTTGAAGGAAGTCTTTCATTCCTGTAGGGTCATTGAATTGGGATAATATGAACTGAGAGCTACTCATCACCATGTCCCTTACCACATGGAGACAGTTTATTTGGAATAAAAGAGAATGAGACTAAGAGATCCAGAGGAAAGTTTTAGTTACATTGTTTGAGTTCTACCAGTCATGTTCCTGAGTCCTGCTTATGCCAAAAAAATCCAATCCCTTTGTTCCTCATGGTAGTTGGAGTCAGGTTTGTGTCATGTTTAACTAAAAGAAATTTGACTAAGTGACAAGATGAGAAGTTGGTGAATGAATAAATGTGTGATAAGAAAGAATTCTGCACCACTGGGAATGTGAGTTCCTTTTTATAGTGTGATCCCAGGCCTTCTAAATTAGTCATATTTCATGCTTAACCAAAAAAAAAAAAAAAAAAGAATAAGGAAATTCACAGGAGAACATGATCCCTTTCTGTTGGGAAGAGACCTTTAGCCATTAACTGAATGAACAACTTCCTCTATATTTGTGGTTTGTATTATATACATATATAGGTGTTGACTGGCTGTTAATATTGTGATAATGATATTGGGTTCATAAATGAAACCACCATTCCCTGTATAAACATTGTGGGGTTTCTAATGAAAGATAAGTTCATTTATACGGACAGCCATCATGACTGTCAAATTCCTGAGGCTAAAGGTACGTCTCTGAGACAAGTATTTGAGGGATTGCCATGGGAAAGAAAGAAATTTAAATTGTTCTATGAGCTCTCAAAGGCAGAACTAGTTAAACTTAATGAAAGTTGCAGGAAGGAAAACTCAAATGTAATAAAAAGAATGACTTTCCATCATTCCTCATCACTGGGAGTGTTCAAACAAGGCTGGTCAGGAACATTTAGAGATGATCCCTACATTGGCCTAGATGGCTTATACAATGCCTCCAACTCTAAGTTTCCATTATTCTATCCTCCTAGATTCATACATGACTGTGCAATATGTAACTTACTTAATAGTAATAGAGTCAGAAATCTGAATATTTAGCATTTGTTTTACTGTTTTATATTTGCATGTTTATAACACTCAGCATGATGAAGAACTAGTACATTTCAAAGATGATATGTTTTATTGCTTAATCTTTAAAGAAACATAACCAGGGATTGCTATCAAGTAAATGGATCCCAAGATGTAAGAGGCAAATAGAAATGATTACCCTATTTGGGGAAAGTTTCATTTCCAATAGAAAGGAGAAGAGGGAGTATGGGAGTGTTTCTCAGAACATTTTTTCCTAAAGGTCCCATTTAAAATTTTAATAATTTAATCAGCTGATTCTTATTTCAAGTCAGGACTCCTTGGAAGTTCATTTTATTATAAACAGAACAACTCAAAGTCATCCAAATATTGAATGTTAGAGAATTCAATCTATGATTGAATTCACCACTGACTATGCTGAGTAGAAAAAAGAAGTCTGGTAAGGAAGAAAGGTACTTTATTTCACCTATCAATTTAAAAGTTTTTTTTTTTTCAAAACAATTTTTAGCCAAACTGGGGGGGGGGGAAATTTTCCTACTTTTGCACATAAAAACTCCATTCCATCCCTTGAGGAATTTGGTGTGTCTCTTAAACTTGGTTTCTGACTAAGAGTCTAAATTAAGACCTTATTTAGTGTGAAATGCATTTTTTTAGACACTGATGTGATCTCTGGGCTTTGGGTTATCAATTACCTAATTTAAGAGAGTAAGGGTGATTATGGGCAAGGATTGGGAGGAGAGCATGCCCTGCTGCTGTTACTCTGTTCACAGTGAGGTTTGAGCCATTCTAATCCCTTTGGATTTTTTATCTACCAAAACAGCTTGGGCCCATCAGCAAATTGCAGTGGCATATGGTCCAGGTTTATGAGTAATCTGGCACATGATTAAAGCAAGGGGGATGTCATCCTTCAGCAAACTCTGAAAATATTGTAGAAGAAATTGGTGGGGTTTTAAAAAGTCAAATGGATAAAATGATTATTACTAAGTACTTCAAAAATCAACAATTTTAATTTTGTCAAATTAAAATTGTCTTTAGATATAGAGAATTACCATTAAAAAAAAAATCAATGCCCAAAATGCTAGGAGGAACTAGGCCCATTTCTTCACTTTAGAAGCAGTAACTTGTACATTTACTTTGGGGATCACATGGAGTTACCTACATGTTAAGCCTGCGTCTCAGTGAGGACCAAATTTCCACTTCCCTGGCAGTTACTTTACCTTTGTACATACAGCTGTTCTAAGGTCCTAGAAGCATAGGAAATAATTTGTGTATTTCAATGAGAGGTATGGTAAGGTACTATGATAGTGTCAAATATTGCTGTTAAAGTGTTTCTCTCACTGGACTAAGTATCCTGCTACAGCAGTGGATCTCACCCCTAGGTGGACAAAATATCATCTGGAGAGATTTTTTAAACTATTGATGCCAAGAATATAACCCCAGATTGTGGTAGTTCGAATCTTTTGTGGATCCCAGAAAATTATATTCTTAAATTAATCTATTCCTGTGGGTGTGAACCTATTAAAGGTAGGACGCTTTGGATCAATTAGATTTGGTTCAGAGCCCTTTGATTAGAATACTTCAGAAAGTTGTAGCCCAGGGTGGGTCTTAATCCTCTTACTGGAGTCCCTTAAAAAATGGAATCAGCAAGACCACAGAAACAGAGAGAAACCCCCAGAAGCTGAAGAGAAGACCCCAGGAGCCAGAGACTGAAATCAATGGAACACAGAAACTGAAAGGAAGTCACTGAAGTCTAAAACTGAAAGCAGAGGAGCCCAGAGGAGAGGGGAGAGACATGTGGATACCACCATGTGCCTCCCCACGTGACTTGCCATATGTGAGAGGAATCCAGGACCACCACCTGCTCCTTGGGGAGAAAAGCATCCCCTGATGAAGCCTTGATTTGGACATTTTCACAGCCTCAGAACTGTAAGGTTATATTAGTAATTTCCCATTATAAAAGCCAACCCATTTCTGGTATATTGCCTTGGCAACCTTTAGCAAACTAAAACACATATATTCAGATTAAACTGGTCTTGGGTGAGGCCTCAGAACTGCATTTTTTAAAAGTTATCCTTGTGATTCTACTGTGTAGTCAGAGTTACAATCCACTAAATTAGGAAATACTCTGGTGAACTAGGTACTACACAGAACTGTAAGATAAAACCTGAACACATCTTTCTGGAAAATTCATCTAACTGAATGATTTGGGGAAAAACCTTTTCAATTTTTGTTGTTCCTTTTAAGAGTTTATCTAATTGTAGAAATATTTTATACTAAGATAAACATATGATACAGCAAGGTATAAAATTCACATGAAATTTTCAGACAAAACTGTGCTTCAGTACCCTAAAAGGAATGAATTTACTCATCCGTTTCTTCCCTTATTCATCAGAAAATTTTGAAGAGCTAATTAATACTCATATTTTCATTAAGGCTATTTCATGATCTACTGCAATCTCTCCCTAGAGTTAACCAACAGCATGGAAGAAACTAGCTGTGTCTTAGAAGCCCTTAGACGCAGATAGACTCCATGCTACCACGGTGCTGCAAAATCACAGAGCCCTAAACATTGCTAACACTGGCACAGGGATGAACCTGCCTGTTCGTTAAAGAGGAATGTTGTTTCTTTTCTCTCATTTCACAATAAACTCTATTCTTCTGCAAAACCTAAAAAAAGTACTTATTTGTAATTGGTGTTTCCGTTTCTGAAAAAAAAAAAGCTGTTGGGATTTTTATTGGAATTGCTTGAATCTGTAAAGCAGTTTGGATAGAATTGACATCTTATTGATATTTAGTCTTCCACTATATGAGCATGGAACGTCCTTCCATTTATTTATGTCTTCCCCTGTTTCTTTTAGTGACATTTTTTAGTTTTCTGAACATAGGTCCTTTATGTCCTTGATTAAGTTTATTCCTAAATATTTTATTCTTTTAGTCACTATTATAAATGGAATTTTTTTATCTCCTCCTCAGATTGCACACCATTAGTGCACAATATTATTGTTTGCATGTTAATCTTGTATCCTGCCACTTTGCTGAACTTTTCTTAGTTCTAATAGCTTTCCTGTGGATTGTTCAGGATTTTCTAAATATAAGATCATATCTTTAGTGAACAGTGAAAGTTTTACTTTTTCCTTTCCTTTTTGGGGGATGCCTTTTATTTCTTTAAATATTGTAATTGCTCTTGCTAGAACTTCTAGCACAATATTGAAATAACAATGGTGACAGTGGGCATCCTTGTCTTTTTCCTGATCTCAGTGGGAAAGCTTTCAGTCTTTCACCATTGAATACAATGCTAGCTGTAGGCTTTTCATCTATGCACTTTACCGTATTGAGAAAGCTTCCTTCTATTCCTATCTTTGGAGTGATTTTATCAAGAAAGGGTGTTGTGTTTTGTCAAATGCCTTTTCTGTATCAATTGTGAGGATCATGTGATTTTTCTTCTTCAATTTATCAATGTTGTTTATTACACTAATTGATTTTCTTGTGTTGAACAACCCTTGCATACCTGGGATAAAACCTGCTTGATCGTGGTATGTAATGTTTTCAATGTGCTTTTGGATTCAATTTGCAAGTATTTTGTTGACGGTTTTTACATCTGTTTTCCTTAGAGATATTGGTCTATATTTTCTTTTTCTCATACTATGTTTATCTGGTTTTGGTATTAGGGTGATGTTGGCTTTATAGAATGAGTTTGGTAGCCTTCTTTCCTGTTCAATTTTTTGGAGGAGCTTGAGCAAGATTGGTATTAGACTGTCTTTGAATGATTGGTAGAATTTACCTGTGAAGACATCTGGTCCTAAGTTTTTCATCTTTGGGAGATTTTTGATAACTGTTTCAATCTCTTCACTTGTGATTGGTTTGGTGAGGTCTTCTATTTTTTCTATGGTGGTTGTAGGTGGTTCATGTGTTTCTAGGAATTTGCCCATCTCATCTATATTACTCAGCTTTTTGGCATACAGTTGTTCATAGTGTCATCTTATGATCTCTCTTATTTCTGTGGGGTTGGTGGTAATGTGCCCCCTCTCATTTCTGTTTTTCTTTATTTGTGTCTTCTCTCTTTTTTTCTTTGTCAGTTTAGCTAAGGGTCTATTGATTTTGTTGATCTTCTCAAAGAACCAATTTTTATCTTGTTGATTCTCTTTATTGTTTTTTGTTGTTGTTGTTCTTGATTTCATCCCAGAACAGTCTATTCAACAAATGGTGCTGGGAGAACTGGATAACCATATTCAAAAGAGGACCCCTATCTCACACCTTATACAAAAATTAAATCAAATGGACCAAGGACCTAAATATAAAAGCAATAGCCATAAAACTCCTAGAAGAAAATGTAGGAAAACATTTTCAAGATCTTATGGTAGATGGTAGTTTCTTAAACCTTACACCCAAAGCATGAGCAATAAAAGAACAAAAATAGATACATGAGACTTTCTCAAAATTAATCACTTTTGCTCCTCAAAGGGCTTTGTCAAAAGGATGAAAAGGCAGCCAACTCAATGGGATAAAATATTTGGCAATCACATATCCAATAAAGGTTTAATATCCAGGGTATATAAAGAGATCGTACAAATCAACAATTAAAAAAAAAACTACCCAATTAAAAAATGGGCAAAAGAATCGAAAAGACAATTGTCCAAAGAGGAAATACAAATGACAAAGAAACACATGGAAAAATATTCAACATCACTAGCGATTAGGGAAATGCAAGTCAAAACTAGAACGAGATATCATTTCACACCTATTAGACTGGCCACTATTAAAAAGTCAGAAAACTGTAAATGTTGGAGAGGATATGGAGATGTAGGACTGCTTATTCACTCTTGGTGGGAATGTAGAATTGTAGAGCCACTATGGAGGACTGTGTGGATGTTCCTAAGGAAGTTTAATATAGACTTGCCATGTGACCTGGCAATACCATTATTAGGTATATATTCAGAAGAACTGAGAGTAGTGACACAAATAGACATCTGCACACTGATGCTCATAGCAGTGTTATTCATGATTTCCAAAAGTTGGAAACAAACCATATGTCCATTGTTTTGAGTATAGCAGGGAACCCTGTAGAATGACAGCTACCCACCAAACTGAAAGGGATATGTTATACCAATGAAAGACTCGGACAAGTCCATTTTGGCAAGCAAAAGAACATTTCATAGGGGGGTTCTGGGAGGAAGCTCATCACATGGTAGTATATCCAAACCTGGTCATGGCCTTTTCTGTGGCAGAGGGCAGAGACTGTGGCATTTCCAAGTTTCAAGATGCACTTGCCACAAATTAAGAGGAGTTTTCTATACCACATGTCCTCATATGGATGGGAAGGGCACATGAAGGCAGAGCATGATTTAAAAGTACGCTACTCAGTACAGATAATCAAGGACAGGACATTCACAGTGTTTCCCAGCAGGGCAGAAGTTCCACTTCCACTATAGCTATGTAAAACAAGCATTTACAGTGTTTTGTCAGTAAGGCTGAAGTTATATCTTTCTATTGATATGAAGAGGATTAAACAGCTCATGGAACAGATTATTCTTGGAGTTTCCTGTGAGAAGATTCTAAGCATACTTTATCAGTCACTAGCTCACAAACAATTATTTCTCAAAGCTTGCTGTTTAACTATTAAAACTTGAAAGCTGACTAAAAGAGGAAAGGACTGGAAGGGTTTTGGGAAAATTGCAAAGCCATACATATATGATACGCCATCAATTGATGAATGGATAAACCAATTATGCTGTATAAACATGATGGAATATTATGTAGTGGTAAGAAGAAATTAAGTCATGAAGCATATGACAACATGGATGAGCCTGGAGGACATTATGTTGGGTGAAGCAAACCAGACACAAAAGGACAAATACAGTATGATTACACTATTATAAGCTAAATATGTTATGTAAACACATGGAATTAATAACTAGAATATAGGTCAACAGAATATAGAATGAGGGAAGAGAACAGAAAATCAATCTGTTGATTTTGAATAGAAATTTGTGCAGAATTGGCAAAAGAGGTTGTAAATCTTTGGAAATGAATGCAAATGGTGAAAGCACATCATAGTGTGTGTAACTAGCAGAGCTATTATATGGGTATGACAGTGATTAAAAGGGTAAGTCTTAGGTCATGTATATTACTAAAAAGAAAGCTAAAAAATGTAACATGGGACTGTATAACATAGTGAAACCTCATGTAAAATACGAATATGGGTGATATTACATATATAAGACCATTTTTACAAAATATAAATACAAATAAACTAGAGAGACAGAAACAGAATAGCAGCTATGTACCACAGCATAAGCATGGAGAGATTGAGAGGTGATGAGTTCTGTTTGTTTGTTTTCTTAATTACTATTATTGGAATAATGAAAATGTTCTAAAAATGATTGAAGTGATGAATGCACAACTATATGATTATACTGAATACCATTGATTATACACTTTGGATGGATTTATGTTTTATTAATATGTATCAATAAAATTGATTTGTTTTTAAAAAGTCCTTATTGATCTAGCTTTGCTTCAGATTCCAGGTGAGAAACAAAAATGAATTTTATTTTGCTCTCACCAAAGTAATTTTCCGAAAACTCCTACTGAGTAAACCAACCAGGGACCACTGGACCAGCTGTGGAATCACCAAAGCAACATAGTTGCCTCATCATGTCAAGACCCCAGCACTGTCTGTACTTTAGGCAAGGGTACTATACCCAGTGGTACAAACCAACACAGAGGAACAGACACCAGAGATTTGTGGGTATGACTCTGTTACATAAAGTAAGTCAAGCTTTATATTCATGTTTATTTTATATTTGTATTATTTTGAAAGCACCACAACCATACATCAAGGAAGTGTCACAGGAAGGATGGACTCGATTCTTTGAATTGGAGAAAAATTTTTAGGAGTAGGTTCAAAAGTTCATTGCTAGATGGAGGAAAATGAAAGAAATAGTCACATCAAGGTGGTTTACAACAATGAAAGGCTTCAAGTTACCTCCCCCATTTGGCAAGTTCAGAGTAGATTTTGATGACTTTCATGGAAAGTTGTTTAGGTGGGTAAGAGATATTTTGCAATCTGTTGATTTTGATTTAGAAAATAAAAGATCACAGTCTGAGGAAACTGTGGGCTGAGTTAGTATCAGCAGTAAAAAGATCAGAGGTGATTTTCCTAGCTGCCTTGTCTACATTCTAAGGGCATTGGAGTGAGTCGTGGGGGAAGGAGTGAGCTACCTACTCCCAACAAAGATGTTTCCAGGATAGATAGAGAAGGAATTACTGTCAAAGTAGAGAGTCATGTAAAGTAGGGGCAACAAAGACACAAGATCCCAAGCACAATCCAGAAAACGAATAAAGTGTCAGGTGTTGGGGCAATCAGAGATACCTCTTAAGCAGCCTTACCCAGATCTCATCTTTCCCCACTCCCTTCTCTGGGGAAGTCATAAACACATGCTAAGCAGCCATCCTACGCCCTTCCAGACTTTACACCCAGAAACCGGGAATAAGAAGTCCCAGATGTTTATTAGAACAGGAATTCTCAGTGTCCTCCCCCACCCCAGATGAATAAAACACACACTCAGTGAGTATCGATTTGTCTCTCTCTTCTTTGTGAAGAGGGACATGTGGAACTGCCCTCTAGAGACTCCAGCCTGGAGCGATTTTCCACCCCTCATAGACCAGTAGTGATAAGACTTCTTCCCCGGCTCTTCTGGACTATTTGTGCTGTGTAAGTTACAAAGAGGTTACTTGCCATTTCTGGACTCTTTATTCTGTGCAAGTAATAAAGGGATCATTTACTGCAAGATTCTGTTGTGCCCTGAACCTGTACTCCTACAATGTATCATTGTAGCAACTCGTTCCACATTAGTCAAGTTCAGGGGAAAAATGGGTTTACTGATAGAGATCACACTCAAATTCTCAGAGTGTATGCTTGATATAGAGTTCCCTTTAGTTAAATAACTTAAAATGATTGAGTTAAGATTTCTTATTTATGATTCAGGTGTACCCAGGGTACTATAGATAGTAATTATCCACGGAACTCATGAGTTTACAAAATCAAAGAAAATCCAGTTCCAACGAACTAGAAACCACAGCTGCAATCTCCCTCAATATTTTACGGGTAAATAATATTTAAGGTAAGAGCAGATTTAAAACAAGGAAAGCAGCTATTCACAGGATAGAAAAGCACAGCAATTCCTTGTCCTTCTGCCCATGGAATACAAGGTCTAACCCAGGAAGTTGGTTTCCATAATAGCACTTGTTTAGAGTAAATACATGGACATTTTGTAGTTGTTATTAAATTACTTGGAAGACATTTTCTCTTTCTAATGATTTAACTAATTCTGAACCTGGCACACCCCATCTAGGATTTCTTACCAATACTCTGCTTTGAAACCTAATCAAAAACCATACTGCTAGCTTCAAATTATTCTATACCAGATGTCTTCCTAACAACATAAAACAGTTAAAAGTAATAGTGGCAGCAATAGTTGGCATATATTGAGTGTCAACTAGATGCCAGGTGCTTCCAGAAACTTAGAGATATAGTTGTTAAAATTATATCTATTTTATAGGTGAGGAATTGAAGTTTAAAGAAAGTTTAAAAACTTGCCCAAGGTTCCTCAGCAAGATCCTGACTCAGTTAAGGGCTCTCTGGCTCAATAACTCATGTGCCTAACCATTGCCCTAAATTGTCTCACTTTCCAGGATTCATTTATTCCTTCCTTCGACAAATATTTATGGCCTATTCACTCTGTGCCAGGGACTGCTTTTGATATAGCACTGAACAAAACATCACAAATTCCAGTACTCTTGGAGCTTGCATTCCACATTTTACTCATCTATATCAAGTGCGATTAAGTCTTATGAAGAAGAATAGAGCAGAGAAGAAAGATAGATAGATAATCCTCTCATCATCCTTGCCCACCTCCCAAAATGCAGAAAGACCCCTTAGGTATACTTTTCTCTTCTTTATTCTTGTGTCCTAGCTAGTCTTTTCTTTGTTTCTCCTGACCAGTCCTCTTACTCTTGCCAACCCTTCTACTCTCCCCTTTACAAAATGTTCCCTGGATTTCATTGTCTTTGTGAAAATCTGACTCTGTTGAGATCATACTACTTGGAACCCTCACAAGAACTAGGCTGAAAGACAGCATTCATAGTTCCAACTCTAAATGGGCAAACAAAAACTTTGGTTTTCCAAGTTCTTGTAAAATTATGTCTACCTGTTATTACCTGCATGTTCTCCATATTTTTGTCAACCTCCTCAATCTAATTTAGTATGTCCTTTAAGGTTTTCCTCTCTGCTCTAAGTTTTATAATAATTGTTGGTGTGTTCCAGATGCATATGGCTGAATCAGCCAATATCAACTCCAAACAGCATCTCCTCTCCATTTCAAACATTCACCCATGACCACAGCCAGGACTTTACCTTCACCCAGAACTAAAATGTCTTTGAAATCTTAAAGACCTATAACCACAATCTGACCACAGTTTCCTATTCTAGCTAGCTAAGTCACTTTGTACTATGAACCTCAATAAGGCTTTGTTTCTCAATAAGGCTTGAAATTTATTGATTGTTCCATTTTTACCTATCAATCAACTTCCTCTTGTCTTCTTTTCCCATGTGGACAATAACTTTATGATAGTGTCCCAACCCCTTCACCTCCTGTTGCTCGCCAACTCTTTCTGTCCACCATCATATCAATGTGGCCATTACTACAATCCCCACTATCTGAAATGAATAGGGGGAATAAAACATAAAATTGTGTAGATCTGTGCATGCAATGGTGCCTCCACCAGAGGCAAAATTTTTACTAGCTCTGGTAGAAAACAATTCTTATTTGGCCCTTTTCCTGGAACCCCACTCACCACCCACCTTCTGGTATCTAATCATAGTTTGATTCTTAGAAAGACAGGCATTTTTGAAAGTAATTAGTTATACAATGACATACCCCCATTGATTTTTATCACTAAAGTGACTGGCACGGGCTCTCCTCTTGATACATATTTTT
The DNA here is from genome assembly GCA_004027955.1 of Chaetophractus vellerosus. NCBI lineage: Eukaryota > Metazoa > Chordata > Mammalia > Cingulata > Chlamyphoridae > Chaetophractus > Chaetophractus vellerosus. Next base: position 5,490 of record PVKH010001179.1, on the reverse strand, counting down.
GCAGTTTGCAGTTCCAAATATTTACTGTGCTCCTCATCCCTGTTCACTTTAGGTTCCATCACCCCAGAGTCACTGATACAAAGCCAGGTCAAAGAACTGCCTGCTTTCATTAACACAGTTGCCTTAGTTACTCTTATAGTGACTGAAGGAAGCACATGCCTTTAGGATTTTACCCTCAGCAGGAGGAACTTTGAGATCTACACCTCACCAATAAGGAGGGCTTCCAGCTATCAATGTGTAAAAATCATTAATATACATTTAGTTTTCTTCCAATATCCACAGAGTTAGCATTACTCTAAAGTCCTTTCACTGCCAAGAGCCAAGGAGGAAAAAAAAAAAACACCACAAGTTCCAAAACTCACTGCCACACAAAAATCCTGAGAACACAGGATTAGTTTAATAATCTTTTGAAATAATCATATGATGGTACTAGCAAGAATGCATGACCGAAAGGCATTTCACAATATTGCAATTAACTATTTTTAATTTTATCTAAATTTGTCCAGCTCTTGAGAGGTTTTTGCAGCTGTGGTAATTTGCCTTTTGTAAACATGTATGGATGGCAACATGTTAGGCTTCCACCTAGATGATTTTCCCTTAAGGTATGGGAACTGATCATAACTAAAAGTCCCTTTTAAAAATCTCATGATGAAGTTTCTTTTCAGGAAACTTCAAAGTCAATGACAATTGCATGAAAAGCTATGAAGAACATCATTGAGATCAGGATGGAAACCTTTCCCAAGTATAACTCGGAATGTAATTCAAACAATGGGTCTCATGCCTTGAAACACAAGTTACTCCTTTAGTCTTTGCAGGGTCAAGACCTGTGCTATATGTCACGTTCCTCCCTAATTACAAATATCAGCTGTCCGCTCATGGGTATATGATTCATGTCAGTCAACATGGTCTAACTACAAGAAGGTCAAAGTGACCATGTGTTTTCTGAAGTCTGGTACCATCTGATGAATTCCCAGGAATTCAGGAACATTCCATCTCCACTGAGGGAGGCTAGGCCACGCTAACCATTCACAGGGGCTTAACAAGAAAAGTAAATCTATGCCCATGCAGGGAAAATTTCAGAACTTAAATAGCCTACCCCTGCCAAGCAAACTATTCTTAAGCCTGTGGAAGGGGTTCCATGCTCACAATCTATTTAAAAGATTCTAACAACTTAGCATAATAATAAAGTGAATTGTTTCCTGTGGCAGTTTTCAATTATTTTATGAATCCCAAAAAGAAAGATAATATTTGTAAACTAATCTATTCTTCTGGGTGTGATACTCTTTGATTGCATTAATTTCAGCTGAGGGGCCTTTGACTAGGTAACTTGATGAGATTGCTTTAGGGCTTTTGATTGGACTACATCAGTGAGACGTGACTCAGGTAAAGTCTAAGATCCCTTGCTGGGTCTGATATTAATGGACTCGCAGGGACAGACACAGAGGAAAAAGAGAACTGGCATGTTTGATCCTGCTGTGTAAGAGAGAGGTTCGCTTAAGCATAGAGCCCCAAGAAGCTGGGCCCAAGGAGCAGCTCAAGAGGAGACCAGCCCTGCTATATGCCTGTTGGCTTGTAATTGAACCTGGGAAGAGAGTGGAACAGCTGAAACTGATATTGGAGGCCCAGAAAGAGACAAGCCCTATGCCAGTTTGCAGCTGAACTTAGGAAGAAAGCAGAAAAGCTGAGCCTGAGAGAGGAAGCTCTGAGGGAAAGGAGAGACAAGGCAAAGATCACCCGCCATCTTGCTTCAACATGCGGCAGCTAACTTTAGTGAGAAAGCACCTCTTACAGTGCCCTGAGCTGGACTTTTCATGACCTTTAACAGTTAGCTTTTACCCCAAATAAATACACTTTATACTAGCCAATACATTTCTGGTACTTTGTATCGGCAGCCCTTTGGCAAATTAAAATACTTCCCAATCAATATCTACAGAGGTTGCTTTCCTTATCAAAAAAGCCCTTAGTGCTACTGATAGGAATGACTGTAACAAGATCATGGCTAAGAAAATATATAGCCATACTGAGAAATGGCTTGTCTCGCCAATCACAGAGGAAAAAGCAAGAACGGAAGAGTGAGAGTCCAATCAGTTTGATGATTGTTTTGCAAAGAGATATTCATATGAATCAGAGACCTGAAGAAAATTCTCAAGCTGACTATTAACTTGCCATGATTCATGGAAAAAGAAATTGGGACCACAACTAGCCCAGAGTTCAAACTTTTTTCCAGAAGATGTCAGGAGGAAAAGGAAAACATGAGTGATCACTTGACTTTTAACCATGATTTTGTATTGATTTATCTCTTTTGAGTTTAAGGGATGGAAAGGCAAATTGCTCAAAAGAAACTAATTATACTCATAAAATATTCCAAAGATAATACTGCACTAATCATATTTTGACATTCTAAGCACTTCACATAAATATGACAGCAAGACAGTAATATTGGGTCTCTAATGAATTGTGTTATGGTGCTGAGCCCACAAACTTCTTTAAGTTGTTTCTGCATCCCTGCCTAGTGTCAAGCACGTGTTTAGTCAGTGAGTGACTGAATAAGTAAGCCTATTGTGGCCTTTAATTATACTTTAGCCACGGTAAGAACTTAGATTCTCCTGTCTTAATTCCACCACTTCCATCCCAGGAGGTTAGAGTTAGAAGAATGATGGCAGTTAACAGTCTTAGCAATGCTAGATCAGGGCACAATCCTATGAACATTCTTGCTTTTTTCACCTCTGAAGAAGAGTGGACTGAAGATCAAGGGAAACTCTGAGATATGACAAATATTCTGAAATCTATAAGAGATTTCTCATTCTAATTTACAAATTCACTGGCACCTGTGACTAACAGTTTGCTATAAAGCAAAATTCAGCATAAGGCAGGTCCATCTTGAAGCCAATCCAAAGGGGTTTAATTACTGAATCACCAAAAAAATCTTGTTATAAAATGGATTTACCCAAAAGGCAGCCAGATGGCCTGCTTCCAATGCAGTAGTGAGGATAAAAAGAATGGCAAGCATGTTGTTTTACCTCAAGATGTTTGTTGTGTTGCTGAGAAGAGTCAAAACCCAGGTACTAGGAAGAGTCTGATGCCTGGGGAAGGAAATGAAATCAGCCTATGGCACCCCTTCATATTGAACAGAATCCCTTAACTGAGGTCTCGACAGGTACAATGGGAAGAAAGTCCCTCTGGACCAAAATCGTTGTTTCCAAAAACTGTGGGTGCTACTGCCACCAAAAGCAACTGTATCTTAGGAACAGAAATTTTAATTGACTGAAACCCACTGTGTGGAACTTAGAATGGAAATTGGGTTCTCCACCTCCGCAGCACCTTTATTTTGGGCTATGAAGCTTTGGAAGGACAGCAGGGATTATTAACTGGCTATTGGTTATCTCCTATATTGTTCATTTAGGTACAAAAAAACACACACAAAATAATGCTTCCTGGTTCTGAGGAAATTGCACAAAAGGCAAGAGCACTGCTAAAGGGCAGATGTTCTGACGACCCAAAAGGTAAACAGAACCTTTTATACTTTTTGTAAATTTTCACCTCTGGGAAATTTGTCAGCTGCAAGCATTTTATTAGCCTTCTTTATAGCTTCATTCAATTCTATATACAGATCTTTTAGAAGGCAGGACTATGTCTTATAAATCTTCCTTAGCTTAAAACCAACACAACGCCTGGTACTTAGTAAGTTCTCATCGAACATTTGTGGAATGAGATAAGAACTGAATAAATGAAATACTGAATCCATCCTAGTTATATTTCTGTATATCTGAGACTCAAAATACATACGCACAAAACATTGTAATAGAGAAAAGACTAAATATTCTACAGAAAATGATCTTAGCAATGAATTTAAAGGTGAGGGAAATGAGGCCTAGGAAAAATTAGAATATAATAAGGACTAGAAGAGAAGTAATTAGACCTCAAAGTTTTGGAAAAAAAAAAGTCCAAGTCAGTGCAGGGTTTTTCTTTCTTTATATTCCTGCATCTTTCTAACATAGCTCTAGGCTTTCAATCAGCTATCTTGGCCTAATTAATTTTAATTTGTTTTGTTTTGATTTTGAAATTAGCGCTAGTATTTAACTGTTGACCTTCTGCATGTGCTTAAAATTAACAAATGAAAGCATAAAAAATTTTCAGCCCCACCCTTCCCATAGAGACTAACACTGACCCGCCCTTCCCTTAATAATGAGGATAAACAGATGAGACTTGCCCTGTGCCCTGGAGGTTAGCACTCTCAGGCTGCAATAGAATAACAACAGAAATGAAATCCAAAATTGAAGATTCTCCACCCTTGTAACAGAGTCCAAACTTTGGGCTTGACAAAGGCAGTGAATTCTACTGATGGGAATACTCATGCCTCATTACAAATTTCAATCTATTTGCTTCTTAACATAGAATCTCCTGTACTGGAGTATTTGTTTGGATTTAAAAGGTAGTTAGCAAAGGAAGAAGTATCCCACCTTTGAGCTGGATCTATGCTCCTGGTAATGTGAAATACTATTTTCAAGTGAGTCTAATCCTTAATGTCTAGGCCTAAATTGAGTTAAAACGAGCAAATTAAATCACAGACTTCACTACTGCTCCCTTTGCATTCTGAGGCATAAATTATTCACTTTCCTGCATTTCTCTTTTTTTACTTACCACATATTACTAGTGAATTTATTTTTCTTTTAAGTTTATGTTTTACATATAGTAAAATGTGCAGATTTTAAATGTAGACTTTAACGAATTTTCACAAATGACATTTATGTAACCACCACCCAAGAGAACATTTCTTTTACCCTGAAAGTTCCTTTCCAGTCCAATAACAATGTTCCAACTCTTGTCCTTCCCCAGAACTTTTTTGTTTGTTTCTATCACTATAGATTAGCTTTGCTTATTCTTGAACTTCCTATAAATGGAATGATACTATATGAGCTCTTTTGTGCCTGGTTTCTTTTGCCCTGCTTAATGTCTTTTGATTCATCCATGATGTTGAATGTATCAGAAGTTGTATTACTTTGTATTTTTTTTTATCAAAGGAATATAACACTGTTATCCTGTTGACGGACATTTGATTGTTACTAGTTATTGCCTGAAAGCTGCTATAAGCATGCCAGTACACATGTTTTTATTTATTTTGGATAAACAGCTAGGAGTGGAATTATTGGGTCATAGATTAGGTATATGTTTACCTTTATTAGGATCTGCTAAAAGTGGTTATACCATTTTACAATTCCATTAGAAATGTGTGAGAGTTGATTTGCTCTACATCCTCAACAGCACTTGGTTTTACTATTCTTTATTTCAGCAATTCCAGTGATGGTGTAGTGGTATCTCATTCTGGTTTTAAATTGCATTGCCTTGGGGCTGGCTGTAGCCCAGTGATAGGGCACAGGGACACCACATGTGAGGCCCCAGGTTTGGTCCCCCGGGGGCCTCTCCCAGAGTGGGGCAGACTGCCTTGAGGGGGCAAGCCGCAGTGGGCGGGACAGAGTCGCCCTGGGCAGG
>PVKH010001178.1:0-31786 GCA_004027955.1 Chaetophractus vellerosus | reverse complement strand
TAGGAGGACTGCCAGATGGTAACTGAGATGTAGGTTTTTCTTGACCAAAGACCTCTTCAGATATAAAGCATGAAGTTGAAACCTGTTCATTCATTGGAAGAGCTGTAACAGAAGAAGGTGGTTGATCAAACACAGTTTCAGATATGCCAATTTTTGTTAGGTCAGCCTCAGACTCCTTCTTTTTATCTCTGTAAGCTTCCAAAACTTCCAGAATAACTCCATTCCCAATTTCCTTCTTGGCTTTCTTTGTTGGATCTTTTTCAGATATAGATAAGTCATTGATAATAGTGTCAGCAACAGGCCCCTCGGATTTGGTTCCTACAGATTCTATGACAGGTGCCATATCAGATAAGGAAATCACAACATGATCAGCACTGACTCTACTATCTGGTGGGGTCGCCCTATCTAAAGATATACTTATTTCATCTGGATAGTCTATAATGCTGCCTGGAAAATAAGTTGACGATGTTTCCTCAGAATCTTCAAATTTAGTTATTATGTCCACTGGTTCTGTATAAACTGTGGTTATGCTATCCAGAGCAGTAATAGGTGAGGAGCTATCTGTGGTACAAACTGAAGAAAGAGATGATGTGAGAGAAGGTGTGTCAGATGGCACAACAGATGTAGCACTTTCTGAAAGCTCAGAGTAGGTCAAAATCAGTGATTCATGGGCAATTATCTCTTGAGTTTCTCTTGTATAATCAGTTACATATTCATCCTCAATTTCTTCTGCTGAAAAATGTTGGGTTATTTTAACATCTGGGATAGAGAGTGTTGCACTGCTGGTCGAATCTGTAAGAGATGCTCCTGATAGAAGACTGGATGTCAAAGACGCATCTGGCACCCTGTCAAAGTCCACTGCAGACTCTGTCACATCATTCCCAATGGGGGGCTGGGTTGGACTGGATCCAGGTGTTAACTGCATCTGTTGCCTCTTCATGAGTTCTTCATAGGCAGCATCAGCATCTAATAATTTTTTTTCTTCACTGCTAGAATTTACCATACTACCCAGATCCACTATTTCGTGGCTCTCCGGGATAATATAAGAGCTTGAAACAATGTCTTCTTGAGGTACAACAGAATGCAAGCTTCCTAACTCATAAAACTCTTTCTGGAGGTCTGTAATTTTCTGCATAGGATCTTCATACATCTCTTCTGACAGTCTTATTTTTTGGTCTCTCCCTCTCTGCTGCATAAATCCATTTTCTTCCTCTTGTCTTGCTAGCAGACTGCCATCTACGGATCCATTGTATGTGTCCTCTACTAAAGATTCATAAATATAATCCTCTATTAACATCCCACCATACAAGGGTTCTTTTTCAAATACCTCATCTCGTTCATTTGCTGCTGAAAAAGCTTTATATTTGTGGGATTTAAGCATCATTTCTTCATATATCTCCTCCGCACTTTTTAATGCCTTTTGACCACCTTCTTTCTGCATAATAGATTGCTCATCTGTTGGTGAGTATAAAGACACAGCTGTGGGTAATTTATAAACTTTCTGTACTTCTATTATTTTTTCTGGGCTTATTTCAAAACCTTCCGGGTCTGATTCTATGCTAGGTGAATATTCAGAACAAGAAGACCGGTGGAGCTCCTCCATTTCTGCAGCCTGGCGTAATTCTTCTGTTGGAGATGCATCTTCGATGGGAGAGAGATTACTGGGTGGTGTCTTTGGTCTTTCCCTTCTTCTCTGAGCTCGAAGTTCATCTTTGTCTTTCTTTGATTTTTTACTGGAACTCTTTCGCTGTTGCTGTTCTAACTCCCGCTGCTTTTCTTGCTCCTTTAATAATTCTTCTTCCTCTCTCAATTCTTCTTCCTCTGAAGAATCTTCAATAGTAGGTAAAAGAGGGCCATGTGATCTGTGCCGAGCTTTGCGTTGCTGTTTGCTCTCTCCTTTTTTGTGACTTGGGCTGCTGTCACTATCCTCATCAAGTGATGACACTGATGTAGGGGATGTACCAGGAGTGAAGCTGGAAGCATGAAGACTAGAAGAACCTTCCCCCCTTGACCTATCTTCTGGTGAGTCTGTCAGGCTCTCCATTTCTAATTCTGGCTCCTCATCAAAATACAAAGCTGTTTTCTTCTGTGATGACTCTGCAGAATATTTATCCACTATTGTGCTGTTGAGTTCGATTGTTTTAAATCGACGTAGTCCTCCTCCACCAGCAATTGCAAGTTCTTCACTCTCCTGACTTTTGGTTTCTCTGTATTTAAGTTCAGGACTTTCATCAAATGTCTCATCATCTTCATCATGCCATGAATGACGTCTCGCTGCATCATCATCAAAACTTGTACTACTTTTCCGGGTCAGTCGCCTGTGCTTCCCTGCTGTTACTTTCCCTTTCCCTTTTGTTTCTTCCTTCTTCTGGCTTTCTATACTACCACTAATCTCTTTGAGCTGGTTCCTAATAAACTCATCATCCTCAGAGCCTGAAGCATCTTCATCTGCACTCATTTCTATGATTTGTTTTCGAATGAAGTCCTCCTCCTCACCTGATCCTTGACTATCTTCCTGTTTATACTCATCACTGCTTGATGAACCAACACTAGTTCTCCGTTTTCTTCGTGGAACAGGTGAGTTTTCACTTTCACTACTGTCTTCAACTGAATCATAAGACTGTCTTCTGGTAGCTATGTCATCGACAAATTCAGACTTTTCTTTATGGTCTTTTCTGGAAGGAATGCCTTCTTCTCCATCTTTTTTAAAAGTGTCTTGCTTTTCTTCTTGACTCTCTTTGGGCTTCTCTTCTGAAATAGTAGTTTCTGTTGTTTCAGGAAAAGTTTGAGTTTTCTGCTGGTCCTTAGGTGGCTCAGGAGTAAACCCATAGGGTTCTATTTTCTTTTCTGGCTTTTCATTAACACATGTACTAGTCTGAGCTTCCAAAATGGATAAGACAGTACTTTCTAACTTAGCTAAATCTGAGGGGCTGGAAGGGCTGCTTTCTTGTGAAAAAGAGTCCTTTTTGAGTCCCTTAAGCAAATCCTTTTCATCACCTGGAATAAAAGTTGGAATTTCACCAAGTGAACTTGATATTCCATCAGAAGAATATCCTGTGTCGCTCAGACCTTGAGGGCTTTTCGGCTGCTGAGAACTTGAGATGTCTGATTTGTCATCTTCCTTTTCCTAGCGAAGGAAAAGATACAGGAAAACTTAACATGGTTAAACTAATAACTTGACCTCTCCACTACTTTCAAGTAACTATTAAGAACTGAGAAATAATTATGGGAATCTTTGTCAACTATACACCAGTATTGAAAAAAATCCTTGAATCTGCACAATTAAATAGTTGATATATATTGATTAATACTAGTTTTTGTTTAACCTAAGTTTAATTTAAATGCCAATTCTTTATAAATTTGATTTTATTCCATCAGTACTCTATCCCTTTACATTTCAATATCACTTTCCTTCAAAAAATATTGATTATTTTTCAAGTACATTTACTTTGAGAGTTCAAATTATGAAGTAAAATTTTAATGATAATTTTGCTATTATTATAATTAATACTTTTGGATTTTGAGGTCAGGCAAAGTCCATGAAAAAAGTATCAGAAGATAGGATTCATGTATGGCCACGGTTGGAAAGGGATTTTGGAAATTTTATTTAACAAAAATGAATAAGGTAATGTGGCCATAATGACTTTTGCTCCACCTGCCACAAGGGATTTCTGAGAGATTCAAACAAAGCCCTGCTTTTTAAAAGACACATTGAAAGCTCTAAAACACTGTATACATATAGGTATTGTTGTAAATACAATTATCCTATATGAATGGGAGTGGATGTTTAGAAATTGTAAACTTCAAAGAAGTTATGCAATTATTAGTCTGATTCATAATTTTAGCTAAAGAGAAAATAGCAGCTATTATTTTTGTACTGTTGTTAATCATATTTACCTGCAGCAGCCTATCTCAAAAGTCTTTAACAGATATCATTAATAAATATCTTCTTATATTCAAAATACTTGGAGAATTACTTATCTCCACACTCCCTTCAAGCAGCACCATAGCTAACTTTTCATGAGTGGAAGCACAGACTTTCCAGGGTGTTGGGAGGAGGCAGTAGAGACAATGGGTAGCCTTGACCATCCTGCTTTCCTTGGGCTGAAAGAGGCCATGATAATAATTTTGGTTCAAGAATCAGAGAAGCTTTAACTAAAAATGTTAAACACAGAGAATGTTTGCATGAGTCCCTATTAAAAATGCCTGTGATGCAGAGAAAAATGAAATTCAAATGATCTAGTTAGATTCCCTGCTGAGAGGATAGTACCACAGTAGCCCCACAGCCCTATGGAATGATGGAGTCAAAAGAAGTGCACAAAGACACACTGTATCTAACCCTGGCCCTGGAAGCTACCTTGATTCCATTAAGTTTCTATCTTGAACTATCTCAGTCTTTCCAGTGGATTTGTGGGTGTGGGATTCTCTGACCTATCAATTGCCCAACTGAACTGATGACAGGTTGCACACAAGGCTAAATAATGTTTTCTTTTTCCTTTCCTTCTTTTTCTTCTTCTTTTGCTTTATTTTTCATTTCAATATAAATTGTTATTGTGTATAGTTAAAGATATTCCTTGAGCATGTTATAGGGTAAAATGCTTTTGCTGAATTCACAACATGACTCAATTCAAAAAGACAGTTCTGACATAGTCTTATCAACTTTAGTGAAGAATACAATACCTTCTCTTTGGTTTACCTAGAATCAACTGCCCTGGGCCATTCTGGATGTCTTTTCAGGGCAGGATTACTTATCTGCAGTTGTGAGACTATGGTAGCATCACTGATGGGACCCAACTCACTTTGGTTCTTTTCTCTTAAGAACAACACATTCATGAGACAAGCAGAGGTGAAGCAGCTTCCAACAAAACCTTTCTGGATTGTCACAGTGAAGGGACATTTCCATCTGTTCACATGCCAATGACAGAGCACATTTATTGAGTCCAATACGTTTTCTATGTCCTTTACTGCTTGTCTTTCTTTACCCTAGCCCCACCCATCCTTCACTAAATCATAGCAAACACCATCACCGTGGTGGTGCTTTTGAAAAGAGGTCACAAAAATGATTTTTCATAATATTCTGGTAATCTCATTTGTATTCTTTATTTTGTGTTTACATATATTATAAAACATAACAATCTACTAAAACTTTACACATATGGAGGAAATGTAACTATTTTTATATATAACAATTCATTGACTATAATAAAAGAGAAATTATTGTTTTATACAATGGAATCTGAAGGTTTTCTGACATTTCACACAAAAAAAGTAATATTAGGACCAGACATATATAATGAAACAAAGGAAATTAAGGGACATTAGACATAAGGTTAATACATAGAATTATCAAAATGAATACCTTACAACTCTTTCATGCACCCTTTTTTCATGTGTTCATGATTTTTTTTTCTCCTTTCAATACTATGTTTTACCTATCACTTCTTCCTGCCACTCACTTCCTCACCTCTTCTCCATATACCACACAGAATCCAATCCTTGTTTGTCTAAAGTGATATTGTGATGACTTCTTTCCCTACATGAGTCTTCCTCTTCCATATCTGAGGTGGCAAAAGTCTGCAGATATTTTTCTCTACAGTGGGTCTCTGGTGGGTCTAAGATAAAATGTTTGGAGATGTTAAGGAAATCAAGTGAGCTGACCAAAGGAAATTTGATTAAACTTTTCAGAAGGAACAGCTGGTCATGTACTTATTTTGCCATGAGTAATTTATGATGTCATTTTTTCTCTCGCACTAACTGGCTTAGTTATGAAATCACATTTTTTGTTGTTGTTAAATTTTTTTTAAAAAGGTGTTCTTATATAGAGATTGGCATACAGAGGGACTGATTAGAGGGACTCCCTCCCTCCCTCCCTTCCTTTTTCCCTCTTTCCTTTCTTCTCTCCCTCCCTCTCTATCTCCTTTTATAGAGATTGGCATACAGAGGTACTGATTGGAGGGACCATTCCTTCCCTCCCTCCCTCCCTCCTTCTCTCCCTCTCTCTCTTCTTTCCTTCCTTTCTGTGGCTATCTGTTCCACTTTGCCAGATATCTGGATACTAGTGTACTAATGCAGTTTGTACCCAAGCAAATTAACTTCTGTGTATAAATTTAACACCACAAACCACTGCTTCATTAAAAACATTTCCTAACAAGTTAATAATTGGACCAAATATGAGAGAGAGGATGGAATAGAGAAGAATGAAACAGAGAAGAATGCAAAACATTGTGTAAGATGGGTCTTGTTTTCTCTAATTATCCAATCTTCAAATGAGTGTCTGAAGTGCATAAATCTAGAAGAATATGATCTGAGGATTCATGTGAGGGTGGCATAACTGGGTTCACTGCCTCCCAAGTTTCTAAATCCCCAAGAGTAAAAGATAAGGAGTTTTCTCTCAGTTGTTTAAAAAATATGTAGTCTTATACTTAATTAAAAGAAGAATATTAAGCTATTTAGTAACATATTAATATATAATGAAATGAATAGATGCAAATACTTCTTTCTAAATTAAACATGGAGATACAGATATTTAGTACACACACATCTATATACGTTATGTGAGTGTATAAATATTGCTGATTTTAAAAATGTATGTACCATTCTCATTTGAATAGATAATAAGAGCTGGTGTTAATCATTATCTTTTCACTTTTACATATAATAGAATTTATTCTTTTTGCATAAGAATAAAGTTCTAAGTGTCTACCTTTTGCACAAGAATTTTGTTTGTCATAGTTGAGGGAGGCAGTGAGTGGGAACAATCATAATTTAAGCACACTTAAAAAAAATAGCAATGTTATATTTCAGTTCCCCTGAGAAACACATTTCCTCTATATTTTTCAAGTACATTTACCATTTGACTCTATTACATGGAATATTATTTTAATTATGTATTGCACTTTTCCCTGGTAGAGATTATACCTACTTGGGCCTTTCTAGTCCGAACAGAGGAAACAATTACTCAAAATCCTCTAGAGGCTCAAGATTAATTTTTTACTTACTAAAAGAGACTGCAGAATTCCACTAGCTTTATCTTCTAATATCCCACAACCATGTACCGAACTGGTCAGAGTGATGAATTGAGCCCCATTTGAAACTTTTCTCACCGTGTTATATCTTGGCACCTTCACTAGTAGCCTGCACTACCAAATTTGGTTCTTCCAGCCTTTTGCAAATGTTGAAATTTTTAGCTTTCTACATTGAAGGTACTAGGGTTAAGAACTGAAGTCTAGGTTAAAGATAAAGTTGTGCAAAGAAAGTATGCAATATTCTTTGCTTAATTTGCCAAGTGACTTATTTTTGATGAGCCAAAATAAAACAACAAATGAACTACATTTAATCATTTATATAAGGTTTGGGTCAAAGAAACGCTAGTCTGAATGTTCTAAAACTGGATACAATTGAAAGAGTAAGTCTGTAAAATTCACTGGATCTGGAGAAAAATGCTGGGTACTCCACCATACAGGAATCCTCTTCCATACAGAAAACCTGATTCTTTTTCATTCTGCCTTATTATGCAGCTATCATCTGTAATGGCTCCATATAATTTAAACACTAACCCCTGGATCACTTTAACCAGCAATAAAAGTACACACTAAAGGATGTTAAAAGGAGGGCTGCTGGGTATCAATGTAGTAGATCAAATGTAGTCTTGAAATTCTATTTAAGTATGCAGGTAAAAAAAAAAAAGAATTCTTTTGCAATATGAAATTTTAAATTATTAAACTAAAAAAGGTAAACCTTTCAAATTGTTTATTATATTTCAGGACAACTTTTAATTTCATTCAACAAATATATTTTGAAAGATAAGATAATCCCAGCTCTGCTGCTTCCAGGCTGTCTGATCTTAGGCAAAGAGATTCAGTTTCCGCATCTGTAAATGCCTTTGGATTTAAACAAAAACTAATATTTAAAAAACTAAGCAATATATGGAGTTCAGCAGTAGGAAAGATGCCTGCCACTAAGGAAGAGAAGAGTAGGCTCCTGGAGGAATTACCACCTGAGTGGCTTGGAAGTCCAGAGAAAGCTGCCTGAATAAAAGATCAGTAGAGAGAAAACAAAAGGCGCAAAAAGGAATCCCACAAAGGCATGTTTGGCAGGTTTATGAGTTCTCATTTTGGGAGGATATCCAGGGGTGCCTGAAAGTAATATTGGAGCCAGTTTCCAGAAGGTGAGAAAGCTAAGTTAAGTCATTTAAACAGGGGTCTCCAAAGTGAGGTGCAGGTATGATGGAGGCTATCTCATCCACTGAGATAATCCAAATGGAATGTTAGAAGAAAACATCAGGATTTTCATTTATTGTATTTTTCAAAATCCAAAACAGGATATAAATGAAATTTTAGTAATTAATAAATAGATTGATATCAGAATTCTCTCTCACTTATGTCAGTTGATCACATGTTCTACTAGGAATTCTGGGAGAAAACTGGGATTTATACTATGAGGAGAAGAAGTTAAGGTGAGGTCATCAATTCATTTGCTCACATTTAGTAAATTGTGCCGCTTATTGTTCAGCTAGGCAGATTTATGGCTTATATTACTAGTTTCAACTAAACCAACTTCTGTATAATGGATAAGAGTTATTAAAAGATTGCTGCAAATAAATCATGTCTTAATGGTAATAGTAATATTGTAAGAGAGACATATACACATTAATAAAGAAACTTACACTCTTCATATTGTTGCAAGCTTTTCATCAGTGATATTACAAAGTAAAATCAATTGTGACCAAACTAAATCAAATCTGTCAAGAAGTTGGTCAAAAATGTTTGGACTTATCAAGGAAACAATTTATAATCTATATGCTTATCTATTATCACTAGTAACAAACCCTGCCATAAACACATAATATGCTTTGAAGGTATAGCCTTCAAATTATCACTCCATAATAGTGATATAATGGCACCATCACAAATCTCTGTAATCTTCAGCAAATAAGTATTTCATACCTTACAAAGTTTTACTAAATTGAATAATAAGCATTTAGAATATTCTTTTGCATTTTCTTATTTAATATTAAAAGACAAAAAAGTCAAACATCATTTGGGAAAACACTTGCTCTTTCTGCCATGTTAACATGGCTAAAGTAATATGAGGAAAACAATATGGTGGCAAATCAAATTGCATCCCTACATTAGCAAATACTGCAAGAAGTAAAAAATTTACAGTGGGAGGTTTGAGAAAAAGAAAAAGATGGGAAACAAATTAAGTAGTGGAAGGTTTAGTAATAGTAGAGTCAAAGTACAGACATTTCTAATGTGCTGAGCTTAGAGTATTCACTATTTCTGTTTCAACAATAAACCATTTAAAAAGTTACTATTTGGAGTCCCTAAAGGAAATACGTATCAATGAAGAGCCTCAATATAGAGTGACTTATTCAATAAAGGTACATATATATATTAATGAAAATACTACATTAAATACTGAAGAGCAGCTTCTCTGATTGGAATTATTTTTTATTCCAATACTGCTTTATTACTCTAAATGATTTTGATAAATTATTTGATAGACAGATAGAAAAATATATATCTATGCTTTATGCAAATTTGGTTAATCTGTCCAAAGGCCAAAATTCTTCATTTCAGTAAACAATTATACTTTTCTGAGAATGCCATTAATTGATTGAAGGCCTTCACTTAAATAATTACTATTAAGCAATTTGCATATTGTGTAAAAGTCAGTAAGTTACATATGTGAAACGATGCAAAGTCTGGACACCATAACTTACTGTTTTCTCTTTTCCAGTTTCCACTTGATCAGATTTTGCTATGTGTGCTGCTTGTGCCTGTTCTTCTGTTTTTGGGGTCATTTCATCATCTTCCTGATGCAAACTCGGAGCCTTGTCATATGGTAAATCTTCCATCTTGGTCTGTGGGGGTTTCTCTTCTTGCACAGCCTTTGGAGCCAGATCACCTTCAGGCTTTTCTTTAGCAATTTGTACTTGCCTTTTAAGCAAGTCATGTTTCTCTTCCTCCTCCGGGGCTGATGGTATTGCTTCTGGGGGAAATTTCTTTTCTTCTGGGGTTGGCTTTGTTTCTTTAGGGATTAGCTTCTTTTCTTCCAGGGGTGGTTTTTTTTCATCTGGGATTAGCTTTTTTTCTTTAGGGATTAGCTTCTTTTCTTCCAGGGGTAGCTTTTTTCCTTCAGGCGTTGGCTTTTTTCCCTCAAGGAATGGCTTTTTTTCTTCTGGGGCAGAAGTTTTGTCTTTCTCTATTAAGTTCTCTTCCTGTTTTTGATCTATGGTTACCTTTGGGTGAAATATTTCAACTGAAGGTGCTTCTTTTACTTTTTCTGGTATGACTTTATCAGCTTCTGCTTTTACTTCTTGTTCCTTCTTTTTCTCTTTTATTTGGGCAGGCACGGCTGTTTTCTGAGATAGTTGCTCTGTAGGGACAGGCACAGGGGATGCTTTTGACTGTGAAGGTGGCATTTTGCCCATGTCTCCAAGCTGTCCAGATATTGCTCTCTGGGTTTGGCAATTTAAACAAAGCCATTCTTGAATCTGCAAATAAAACAGAATGAATAGATTAGAGATTTAAAAATGTATCTGATTTGATGGATTTCCTAAGGTTAAAATTTAGCAGTTCCTAGTTACTTTCTTTGTATATGGAAAAGGTGGGACACTGCTTTAGAAATCAAGGAAACTGTTTTTTAGAAAGCTTGCCAAAAGAATATTTGAAATCTGAAAATGTGAGGATTGTTTAGAGACTAGCAACTCACACTCGTCACCATAAAAAATGGAAAATTGTATTAATGATGGACCTAGAATATTGTATGAAAGATGAACCCAGGGGGAAATCTATTTTTGGGGAGAGAAATCCCCATTTTTTCCAAATAAAATTATTTTTATGCCTCGTGCCTTCAAAATTAATATTTCCATCATAAATTTATACTAACACTATTCAATTTCACAACACTTTTCTTTTTAACAACGAATTAATCAAAAGTTCTTTTAGGATTTAGCCTATATTCTCCTATCTCTTCATTTGGGTCAAATGTACCTCTACCCACCAGAGCAGAGCTTTTCAAGGTATAGGTAGAATTTTCAAGAATCTCTTGTACATTATTCTGTATTAGATTTAGGATTATGAAAATAATTTCATTCTTAATAATAATCACTTTTCCACATGTAATTGAGCAGGAAGCACTCACAGGATCAAGTTGTTGTTTGGTAGCTTTTCTCCCAGTCTTATCTGACTTGCTGACTAAAATATTTCCTTATATCGCTGTGATATGAGATTCACAGCTATATAAGTTGAGTTCCTCAGCTTGTGATTTGAGAGCCACCTGCATCAAATCAACTGAGGTGCTCCTTAAAAAAAGCAAATTCTCACCAAAACAATTTTTGCAGACTCCTAGGGGTGGGTGATGGGAGATCTGCCTTTTTGATAAACCGTCAGAAAAAAGCAAACTAAATATTGAAAATTATTCTTTCATCAGAATGCAAGACAAACGATCACATGGAAGACAGGTTATGTTTAATAATTTTGCAGAATTTCTCCCTTTTTGAGGTATGTTCTGCTTTTTCTTACCATTTAGTGACTACTCATTCTCTCAGACTCAGGGTTGGGTGGTCATACAAATAATATTGCATTGTCTTCTGAGAAGTTGAATTTCAAATTAATCTCCTACTAACCACTCTTTCCAGCTGCTTAGCTTAAATTATTTAGGGGCAGAGTTTACTTCTTGTTCTAGAATACTACCAGAGGCCTAAGTTTCATTTCTTATTTCAGCTTCTAATTTGTTTAGAGACATTAAAATTGTGGCTTAATATCCATGACAGTTTTCCAATCTATAAACCATTAGAATTCTTATCTGCTTATCTAAAAGAGTAAAGATAAAGGTCAGTTAAGTAAATTGCTTCCTTATGAAACATGAGTAGGTATTACAGGTTCATTTGTTCTTTGTGTCTATGGTTATCCACTGCCAATTCTTAGTTCCATGTCTAAGTTACTCTGAAGTGAACTGTCTTCATTATATATAAAAGTCATAGAAAAGAACCTGATCTGACTCCTTATGTCAAATACTAAAAGCTCTAGTCCTTGCCCTGAACAGTCCCTGGAGGAGGTGCTTCCATAATGCCTACAGAAAATCAATCATAATCTGTGCCACAGTTTTAAAAAGCATTACTTGGTTGAGCCACATCTGAAGATATTTTCATTCACTGCCTGACATCTTTTAGAAAACAAAAACACATACAAATAGCATCATCACTGTGCTGTTTTGTCACATGGATTCTAAAAACCAAATGCAGGTGTTTATCAAGCATTAAGCATTCCTGTAAGGCCATGTCCTAATGCAAATGAGTTAGCAAATTTTTAACATACCAGGAATACATGCTTCAATCCATTGGATATTCTTGTCAGTTAGAAAAATATGGTTAACTGAGTTTTGGGAATAAATTATTTTTTCAAAGTTGTAATCTCTTGCTACTTATATCATATGGCTCAGTGGTACAAAGCTCTTACTAAAAAGAAAACATGTTGAGAAAATAAAGCATAATGAGTATTTCAAGGTAGTATACTCATTATTTTCATATTACTTAAAATTTAGGTAAAAGGATACATATTATAATCTATTTCATCTATTATGTTATATAAAATGTTACATTTTGGGGCCGGCTTGATAGCCCAGTGGATAGGGCGCCGGCATACCACATGGGAGGCCCTGGGTTCGATTCCCGGGGACCTCTCCTAGCAGGCAGACCGCCTTGAGAATGGCAAGCCGCCATGGGCGGGCCGGAGCCGCCGTGGGCAGGGCAAGAAGCTGCCACAGACATGGCAAAAGCAGCCACGGGCAGGGCAGGTCGCCCGCGGATGGAGCGCAGCCAGCCACCCGCGAAATGAAAGCCGGCCGTGATCGGACGCAGAGACCGCCCACAAGCGGGGAAAGCCGCGCCTGCGCAGTGACCACTCTCGGCGCGTCGCCGCAGCGGGGGGAAGGGGAGATATGTAATAAAATAAATAAATCTTTAAAAAAAATAAAATAAATAAAATAAAATGTTACATTTTCACAATTTAGTATAATGCTTGATAAACATACAATTGTTGATAACATAACACAATACTAAAGTCAGCAATGTAAGAAAAGATAATAGTGTAAACCTAAGAGACAAAGACACATCTTGATATCCTCGTTGTCTAGTTCAAATTGATGTTTGCTTAAATTCCTATCCATATTTTAGTTAAATCTAGTATTTTTTTTAATAACTTTATTTCAAATTCAAAAAAATAAAATAACAGAAAAAGCCAGTTCAATAAGTTATGGAGTTATTCCTAAGGAGTTCTGTCCAGCACTTTTTTCTCATCTAATTCCTAAAATTAACATTTTTAATTGTTGATGTTTCGCAATCTTTTAAAAATGATTTTTACATGCTCAGCCTTTGGATCCACGGCTGATTTTTTAGTATGAATGAAGTAATAAGGCCAAGTCCAATTCTTCCTTGACTAATAGTCCCCAAAATTCATTTTGTAACTGATATTTCTATTATGTCAAATAAAGACGATGTGACATGACCATTCATGTACCTATTTTGTTTATATCTATTAAGCACATATACCATTTGAAAAGCATATGTGCAAGGCTAATTCCATCAAGAAACTCACATTCAAGTAGAAGAAAGAAGACATAACTAGAATATGCAGTTCAAAAATAGAGCCAAAGAGAGGGAAAGATATTGTGCAGTAACTCAGAAGCAGGAGATGCTATTCCTAGCAAGGTAGTTGCAAGGAGATTTGGCCTTAAAATTGATAAATTGATAAACTGTGAAAGCAAAATGAATTTTGCAAAAAATTTTCTCACTATTTGAAATAATAAAAATAACAATTTCAAAAATTTATTTTGGTTGATTAGTCAAAGTGTAAAATCAAGAACATCAGGCTAAGACCTTATTATTTTATTCACACTGAAATTCAAAAATGAAACTAAGGGACAGGGACATAAGAAAATCATGACAAATGCCTCCAAAAAGGCAATGATTGAAACCCACTATATTTAACGACTTATTGTTGGTAATTTAAGCAATATGTTGCTTGGCTGTAAAGGGATAATGGTAAATAAGGCTGAAGAGGAAAGTTGAAATTCTCTTAAACGGCATATATTGTCAAATAAAGAGATTCAGTCACTTTGCAGAAGAAATTGGGATACAATGAAAGTTTCTGTAAAGGACAATGGCATACTGCATAAAGATCAATTTGGCAGAATGTGGTTACCTATACTGGAAGAAATTAAAGCTAAACTAAAACTAGCAGGGGAAATGGAAAGGATAATGATGAAAAAAAAGGAATATCCAATGAATGAAGGAATTTGGTAAGTTATAGGCATTTAAAAATTCTAAGTTGGTAGTCCCATACACGAGTCTCTTTTACCTTTCAGCAGCCCAAGAAACAAAATTAGATGCCAACAAATTCAGCAAGCAGAGGAAGTTATAATGACAATAAGGAATTCAAAGAAAAAAAAAAGTATAGTAACACCCAAAATTTTATATTTAAATTTAAATTTTGTTTTTTAAGCGGGAGAATAGGAGTATCATTAGGGAAAAAGGCAGAGGCTAGAGTAAAATCAAAAGCAGAAATGAGAAAGACAAATTTTTAAAAGTTCATAATGTATAAACAAGAATGAAAATAATTTTCCAAAAGTTTCATTTTGGAAAATATTGGTCCAATTATATCATCATTAGATGCAATACACTTTTTAGAAAAATTTGCTTTCCCCCCAAAAAATAACAATTTTGGAAATCCTCTATGATCACATAAGAAGATATGAAAACCTGTGAGTCATAATGTTTGGACTTTAATAAAAAGAAACCTCAAGATTTTTTAATGACTGTAGTCTGGAATTTAATTAAGAAGTATATTTCTGGGTTCAAAAGTATGATCTGCATTCTTAGCTCCTTATAACCATACCTTTAATTACCTATAATGTTTCAAGTCTAGTAGCAGCCTGGAAATAAATTAAGCAAGGATTCCTTTAGTTATATAGAAATGCAATGCATAATTATTACTTACAAATATGACTTTTATTAGATGAAAAGAATTTAGCCAGTCATAGCATTAACTCTTTCTATAAAAGTTACACTTCTGAAACACATGACTATTCATATTTTGCCTTCAAGGTTATATAATAAATGAGTTATGGTTTGCCTTTGAAAATAGTTCCTCATAGTCAGTGAGACAATCAGGATATGAATATGTCTACATAGTTCTTTATAAACTGAAGGCATTACTATCATCTTATTCAGCCACAATGCAGAAAAATACAAAATTCAGATGCTTATGGATGCTTACATTTCAAACATAGATTAGACATCATTATGGATGCTCTCAAGCCATTTTCATTTGTTTTCGGTGATTTTTAAATATATATTAAGTATACCATTAGAAACATCTACCAATGGTATGAGACATTGTTTTTCATTTCATTATTTTGATGTATTACTCAGAAAACTCTTCATACTATGGGACTAATCACACATTTGCTCAATGCAGTAACAGCAATAACCAGGAAATCACAACTCATTTCCAAGTAGGGAAAATTCTGGTAAAAAAATAGTGTATTGATCATAACATACCCAAATAAATTCAATTGCCAGTAGTACATGCTAATAAAATGAACATCACAGTTTACTTTAACATCGTATCATCAGGGCTTGTTCAAAACAAAATAACCCTCTGAAAATCCATTAGTCTTAAGAGGAGAGTAGGAAACTAAGGCAATAAAAAACTAGAAAAGGGATGCTGCTGTGCTACTCAGCATTTTTCCATCAATAAGCAATTTGCTTTATGTAACATTTCAGTTGTAACTATAGCAACAATACCATTAAAGAAAATCTCAGAACTTCTCCTGAGGGCTGCCTATTTATTTTTCCAAGAATCTTTTCTGAGGCGTGATAAGACCTGCAGCAGGTTGAAAGTCTGTCTGCCTTTGGATTTAAAATGGTAGTGAAGTGACAGTCACAAAACCCATATGAGCATTCATATTTGTGTCAAAAAAATATCTTGCAAAGGGCATTTTAGCTGGATTTTTTATTAAAAGGCAGACTAAACTGATTTGGACACTTATATAGTTTCCATCAGTAGAAGTATTCATGCATACACTGGGTGGCTCCTAATCAAAATTCTGTAACGGAAAGCCAAACAATCAAGGGGGTTGAACGGATAATACCATTAAGTTTCCTGCCTACCATGAAGCTTTTCAAACAAAAATGAAAATTTTACACAAGTTTTTTGTCTGCCTGCTTATCATTAAGAAAATTTTAGTTTGTAAGCAGAGAAATAATTACAGTAATAATCTGCTTAGAAATCTCCACTTTCCTCATTGACAGATCTAAAAATTGAGAAGCAATGTTACCCACAACTTGTCACTTGTATCAATGCAACCTATAATCTCAGCATTAGGTTTCAACATCCTGATAATCGGATTTCTTACATATAAAATTTCTAAATTTATTTCCTCCTGTCATCTGTAAAGAGAAAAGGATTGGATTCATAGCTGATGCACTATTTTCTCAAGTTGTTCAGACTTCACAGTCAGGACATTAGAAATCTGTGATGATCAGTGAGACTGCATTTACAAGGGTATTCAGTGATGTACTTACTCCAGCTCACCTAACAATGAAGGAAATGTGTGTGTGTCAGATCCTTTTCTTTATATACTCTTTTTGACCAGAATGTGTCATTTCTTTAGTATTTTTGCTCCTCTTACCATCATTGGAACAAAAACAAATTATGTCTGAAATACATAATTGAGTGATTGGGGCTCTTCTTCATTTGTTTCATATGTGGACGTAAGAATTATATAAAATGGATTCAAACATAGATATTCCTTTGAAAAATGATGAAAAAAATCAAATAGTCAACTTAAAATAACAATTTCCGGTGGAATCCTGGAACGTGAAGGGGAGGAATCTATTCCAAACCATGACAAAATATTGGATACTGTTTGAAACTTGCACTGGGGTCATCATTCCTAGGTTTTACATGATCAGTGACCATGCCCCTCGTCATCCTTTCTATGTGTATGCTTATTTCTGCAAGGCCCTCACACGCTTGTGTGCCCAAATCAAGTCTCTTTGCTTCCCTCATTTGAAATTTGTCACACAGGTTTCTAAATAACATATGTTAACATCACTTCCCTAAATAGACACCATACCAACTAAAATTATGTAAATTATAACAAGGTATAAAAGCTATATTTAGAATAAAAATTTAAACTCTTGGTTAACACTTTTTCCATTTTTCTTTGCCCTTTTCTGGTCACTTTCTCACCTCAATTTATACACATTTTTTTTTTAAACTAAGAAAGTAATCTCTGGGTGTTTTTGTTTAAATGCCATTATATAAATTATATATTAATATGTATATGCATTGGTTAAAATATCTGGGAATTTTAATAACACATTTTTTGAAGAACTTGAAGAAAACCATGGGCTTAACTCCTTTTACAAATTATAAATATACATATATATATGAGTTGCACAAATGTGTGTATTTAATTATACAAAATATTATTCTTACTTGTATGGACAAGAACTAAATAGGATCCATTTCCTCTGTAATGTCTGTCTGCCTGTCTGTCTATCAA
This sequence comes from Chaetophractus vellerosus, assembly GCA_004027955.1. NCBI lineage: Eukaryota > Metazoa > Chordata > Mammalia > Cingulata > Chlamyphoridae > Chaetophractus > Chaetophractus vellerosus. Next base: position 14,209 of record PVKH010001178.1, on the reverse strand, counting down.
TCTAGCTACTTACCTACCTATTTACATACCTGGATAGAGAAGAGTGGGTCAAGGGAGAGCGAGCTCATAAAAACCTATTCTTCAACTAAGAAATCCACCTGTTTTGGTTCTATCACAGGAATTAGCATAACTGATCATCTGCCAGCACATAAAATGCAAACTCCAAGGAAACAGCTGATTTCTCACTAGTAACCAATGGTGCACTATACTCAAGGGTAATCATACATACCTAACTGGTTTTACTTCACCTAACTTGGTTCTAGCAAAAATGTCACATTCAGAGGACAGGCTTATTTGAAAATTCACAGCATTTCTATTCGAGTAACTCTTTAAGAACACTAAGTTTTAGGCTGATAATTATTCATGTGTTATAAGTCTAGTATGAAAAACAGCAGACGGTTTAAAAAATATATATATATATATATCATTGTGGAAGCAGATGTGTCTCAACCAGCTGGGTGTCTGCCTACCACATGGGAGGTACAAGGTTTGGGTCCCAGTGCCTCCTAAAAGAAGATGAGCAGATGCCACTCACATCTCAAACGAGATAGACATCGCCCCCGCCACAACGAGCTAGATGGTGCCCCTGCCGCATCGAGCTGATGCCACATGCCAGCAGACACCACAGCCCGCGAGGAGCAGATGTGGCTTAGGCTGCTGGACACTCCTCTCTCACATGAGAGGTCCTGGGTTCAGTTCCCGGTGCCTGCTGGAGAAGGCAAGCAAACAATGAGCAGACCTTCTGGGCAGGGGTGTGTGTGGAGGATAAATAAAAGAAAAATAAAGTAAATTTAAAAATACAAATACATATATCATTGATGATTTATGGATGTCAAGGCATATTGTTTTTATATAACCAGTTCTTATCTCTCTGCTTTTAGAGCTGCTCTTTGTTATACCCCTATTACAAGGGCTATTACAAGGGCTACGTATTGATTTTGGATGAGTGAATAATTACATCAAAGAAAAGTCTAATTTAGTCACTAGTCTGCATTACAAGCAATGAGTGACTGAATTTTTTTAAAATTACATATCCCCCCACCTTTTTCCGCTTGTTCTTGCTGTGTTCATTTTTGCGTTCTTCTGTGTCTGCTTGTCTCCCCCCGCTGCAGCGACCCGCCAAGTCAGTTCATCGCGTGGCGGCTTGCCCTGCTCATGGGGGCTTGCCCTGCCCACCGGGGCTTGCCCTGCCCACGGCGGCTTGCCTTCTCAAGGCGGTCTGCCCGCTTGAGGAGGCCCCGGGAACCAAACCCAGGGCCTCCTATGTGGTAAACCGGCACCCTACCAATTGGGCTACAGTCAGCCCCTGACTGAATTTCAAAATATTTTATTTTGGAGATATTAACATACTTCACCACTGGGAATATTATGTTTGTAAATATTATAAAACTATATGCATTTGAAGGTAGAATATTTAAAGCACCCTGCAGCTGAATGAAATTTGCAGAACATTTTATAGCAGGGGTTCTTAACCTTTCTTGTACCACAGACCCTTTTGCCAGTCAGGTGAAAACCATGGACCCCTTACTAAGTCCATACTGTACTGTGTGTTATTTAATAAATCCATCACACCCACACCAATACATACGTATAAGAAGGTTTTTTTTTTTTTAAATTTCAATTCAAACTCACGGACTCATTAAGAACCCCTGTTTAAATAAATAAATAAATAAATAAAAAAGCAATCCCAATATTTATATGTAACCTTGTTGTGGACAAAATATTCAAAGACATCATAATCTTACAACTAGGGAGGTTAAAATGTATAAGAGGGTATACTGGATGATGGAGAATGGATGCAATGTGGATGGAGAGATTAGTTAGGTTTTAGCCCTCTGGCAATGTAGTATAATAAGGTACAGTCCTTATTGCAGGGAAGAATCAGTGTGGTGACTTTGTAAGGTGTATTTTACCCAGAATGATTACAATTCTCAGAATTCCCTTTCCTAAATGTTTCCCTTATAGTGTGCCACTAGAGGCATTTTTGTGCATGATTTGGAGGCAGAAGCAAAGCAGTAGCCATAACATTGTTTTTTTTAATGCTCAAAAGGTTGGGGTAGGGACACCAAATGCTGCTGTAGCTCATGTATGTTGTCATGTATTGTTTGTTGGTTTGGAACAGCAAGCAGTCATGCAGCTGCTCCCTTTGCTTCTGGGTTCTCTAGCTTCTTTAACAGCTTCAAGGTTTGAAGCAGTAAGTATTGACTGAGGTTATAGTCCATCTTCATGGGTTCCAGATTGTGATCATGGGATCTAGCTTGTCCTTGCTCTCCACACTTTACATTCATCTTCCCTTCCTCTGACTGCCTTGCAGATTTTAAGCTCCAGCATTAAATGTGAAGACAACAGCCTTTTAGAGACTGCCTAACCAGCTTTGACAATTGTGTAAAGTCAAATCCCTGTAACAAATCCTTTATAATATACATTCTAAACCTTGAAGTGGCTCTGACTATAGTCTAAGTGATAATATTCAAACTGAGTCAACAGTTACTCAAAGGGTGATTATTTTTTCATTTTTACTCATTAATGTTGCATACGTAAAATAATTTTAATAGACTATTTCAAATCTGAAGTTACATGGCAAACAAAGAAAATGGACATTCAAATACAAGAGAAATAGGGTCTGGCTCAAGTTCTTCCAGTGTGACATGCATGAATGGGCCGTTTTAAAAGTTTAGGGTTGTTTTTACTAATTATGATGAAACATTTCAGCCATCAAAAAAATTTTTTTTGAGACTTACAGAAAGACATGGTACTCTCTTCTCTCCCAGAAAAACAGATAGAGGGCAGGCAGAAATGACCTGGAAAAAAAATCCTTTAAGGTTTAAGACACCAGAGGAAGGCTGGACACTGCCCAGAAGAGAGAGGCACAAAGGAAAAGAATAGCGATGGCGAAACTGTGAGATAGAAACCACAGCTGCAGCTGCCAATGTCCTCCTCCACCCTACAGACACCTTTGAATTCTCAGGCCTCCAGGCCAGTGACCACAGACAAAGAGGGCCCCAGATATCCACCTTCCCAGGAAAGGGGAGAGAAAGGGACACAGCCTAAGGCTGACTCAGCTTTTGATCCACACATTTGGTCTGCTGTAACCCATGAGCCTTCCAGGCCAGGGAAGCCGCACCATTGTTTACTTTGGGAACCAGCAAAGGACTAAAGAGATCCATCCCTCTCAATCTCCCTCTCTACTGGCTGGGACTGGTTGTTGAGGACGCAGAGGAGAGTGGAATTATTTCCTACTTGGGAAAAGGGAAGGGGATGCCAGCAAAGTTTGGAGAAATGCCTCTGAGAAAGTTTGAATTATGAGGCTCTTACCCTCCAGGCAGCAGAATCTTGTTCAAACTCTTCCTAAAAATTGAAGAGGAGGGAAAATTATCCAACACATTTTATGAAGCCAACATCACCCTAATATCAAAGCCAGATAAAGACACTACAAGAAAAGAAAATTACAGATCAATCTCTCTAATGAACATAGATGCCAAAATTCTAAACAAAATACCTGCAAATAGAATCCAACAGCATATGAAAAGACCTACACATCATGACCAAGTGGGATTTATTCCTGGTAGGCAAGGGTGGTTCAACATAAGAAAATCAATTAATGTAATATATTACATTAACAAATTGAAGAGAAAAAACAACATGATCATCTTGATAGATGCAGAAAAGGCATTCGACAAAATCCAAAATCCTTTCTTGATAAAAACATTTTGAAAGATAGGAATAGAAGGGAAATTCCTCAATATAATAAAAGACATATATGAAAAATTCACAGCCAACTTTGTACTCAATGGGGCAAAGTTGAAAGCTTTCCCTCTAAGATGGGAAACCAGATAAGGATGCCCACTGTGACCATTGTTATGCAACATTGTACTAGAAGTTCCAGCTAGAGCAATTAGACAAGGAAAAAAAAAAGCATCCAAATAGGCAAAGAGGAAGTAAAACTCTCACTATTTGCAGATGACATGATCCTATATTTAGAAAATTCTGAAATGTCTGCAACAAAGCAACTTGAGCTAATAAATGAGTTCAGCAAAGTGGCAGCATACAAGATCAACATAAAAAATCAGTAATGTTTCCCTACACTAGTATTGAACAACCTGAAGAGGAAATCAGGGAAATCAGGGGGGAAATTCCATTTACAATAGCAACAAAAAACTCAAATACCCAGGAATCAATTTAATTAAAGAAGTACAGGACCTATATCCAGAAAACTACCAAACAATGCTAAAAGAAAGCCATGAAGACCTAAATAAGTGGAAAGGCATTCTGTGCTCATGATTTGGAAGACTAAATATTGTGAAGATGTCAATCCTACCCAAACTGGTTTATAGATTCAATTCAATACCAATAAAAAATCCAAAAGCCTACTATACAGAAATAGAAAAGACAATTACCAAATTCATTTGGAAGGGAAAGTGCACCCAAATAGCCAAAAGCATTCTAAAAAAAAAAGAGTGGGAGGAATTTCACTGCCTGATTTTGAACATATTACAAAGCTACAGTGGTCAAAACAGCATGGTATTGGCATAAAGACAGACATATTGTTTGTGGAATAGAGTCCAGAAATAAATCCTCACTTTTAGGGCCAACTGGTTTTCAACAAACCTACCAAAGCCATGTTAATGGGAAAAACAGTCTCTTCAACAAATGGTGCTGGGAGAACTGGATACCCATAACCAAAAGAATGAGAGGAACCCTATCTCATTCCCTATACAAAAATCAACTTAAAATGGATCAAAGAGCTAAATATAAAAGCCAGGACCATAACACTAGTAGAAGAAAATGTAGGGAAACATCTTAAAGACCCATGGTAAATGGTGGCTTTTTGGACCTTAGACCCAAAGCACGCACAACAAAAGAAAAAGTAGATAAATGGTATCTCCTCAAAATTAAACACTTTTGCACCTCACAGGATTTTGCCAAAAGGCTGAAAAGGCAGCTAACTCAATGGGAGAAAATATTTGGAAAACACATATCCGATAAGGGTTTAATATCCATGATATATAAAGAGATGCTACAAACAACAATACAAATACAAACTACCCAATTAAAAAAGGGGCAAAAGACTTGAATATTTTTCCAAAGAAGAAAAAAATGGCAAAAAATACATGAAAAAATGTTTAACATCATTAGCAATTAGGGAAATGCAAATCAAAGCTACGTGAGATATCATTTCATACCTATTAGAATGGCCACTATAAAAAAGACAGAAAACTACAAGTGTTGGAGAGGATGTGGAGAAATATAAACACTTATTCACTGCTGGTGGGAATGTAGAATGATACTGCTACATGAACAGACATATGCACACCTATGTTCATTGTGGCATTATTCACAATTGCCAAAGGTTGTAGGCAACCCATGTGTCCATCAACTGAAGAATGGATGAACAAGCTGTAGTGTAGTCACAAATAGAGTATTATGTAGCGGTAAGAAGAAATAAAGTTGTAAAGCATATAACAAATGAATGAACCTGGAGGACATTATGTTGAATGAAGCAATCCAGACACAAAAGGACAAATACTGTATGACTATGTTACTATGAACTAAATATATTGTATAATCTCATGGAGTTAATAACTTGAATATAGGTTAACAGAAAATAGAGTGAGCTAGAGAATGGAAAGATGAAGGTTAACTAGTACAGAACTGGTAAAAAGGATGTGTGTTAATCTTGGGAAATGAACAGAAAACGTGAAAGCCCAACATAATGTTTGTAACTAGCAGTACGATTATGTGGGTATGAAAGTGCTTTAAAGGGAAAATCTAAGGTTATGTATGTTAATAAAAGGAAAGCTAAAAAATGGAACATGGGACTGTAAGCATAGTAAAACTGCATGTGAAATATGAATATGGGTAAAATTGCATATAAAAGACCATCTTTCTTTGGAATTGAACAAACATATCTTAATACATCAAGATGTTAATATCAGACAAAAAAACCATTATGCTAAGTGAAAGAAACTAAACACGAAGTACTACATATTATATGATTCCATTTATATAAAATGTAAATATAAATCAATTTATAAAGATGAAATTAGATTAGTGTTTATGTAGGGCTGGGGAAGAACTGTAAAGGGGTATGGAGTTTTTCTTTTTGTAGTAATGAAATTGTTCTACAATTTTTTGTGTTGATGAATACACAATGTTGTGATTATACTAATAGCCACTGATTATACACTTTGGGTAGATTGTATGGTATGTGAATATATCTCAACAAAACTGCTGAATAAATAAATAAATAATTGTACAAAATAGCCAGAAAGGGCCCGGCTAGATAGCTCAGTGGATAAAGAGCGCGCTGGGAAACCACATGGGAGGCCCTGGGTTCGGTTCCCGGGGACCTCTCTTAGCGGGCAGACCGCCTTGAGAATGGCAAGCCGCCATGGGTGGGCCAGAGCTGCCGTGGGCAGGGCAAAAAGCTGCCACGGACAGGGCAAAAGCCGCCACGGGCAGGGCAGGTCGCCCGCAAATGGAGCGCAGCCAGCCACCCGCGAACTGAAGCAAGAGCCGGCCGTGAATAGAAGCAGAAGCCGCCCACAAGCGGGGAAAGCCGCGCCTGCGCAGTGACCAAGTCTCGGCGCATCGCCGCAACGGGGGGGGGAGGGGAGATATGTAATAAAAAATAAATAAATCTTTAAAAAAAAAACAAAAACACAAAATAGCCAGAAAGAGCAGCTATATAGGGCAGAGGAAGCACGGAGAGATTGAGAGGTGAAGAATTTTCTTGTTTGTTTGTTGTTTTTGTTTATTGTTATTATTACTGAAATAATGAAAATTTACTAATAATGATTGAAATGATGAATGTACAACTATGTGATTATACCAAATACCAATGATTATTCACTTTGGATGAATTGTATGCTTTATTAATATGCATCAATAAAATTTATTTGTTTAAATTAAAAAAAATTTGTGACACATGTATACAATAAAAAAGCGACAAAGAGGGAACCAGCTGTGGCTCAATTGGTAGGGCTCTGGTTTACCACATGGGAGGCCCTGGGTTCGGTCCCTGGGGCCTCCTGGAGAAGGCAAGCAACCGCGCGGTGGGTGAGCTGACTCAGCAGGATGGCGCAGCAGGGGGAGACAAGCAGACACAGAAAAACGCAAAGCAAATGAACACAGCAAGCACAAGCAGCTAGGGGGGATATATAAATAAATAAAAATAAATCTTTAAAAAAAAAAAGTGACAAAGAGTGAACGTCCATGTACCCATGTATCCACGTAAGTGGTAGAACATCATCAGTGCCATTAGAGACAAGTGGATTCCTTTCCGAATAACATCATATTCATTACTCTCATAGTATAAACACCAGTTTAATTTTTGTGTTTTAGAACTCTTTTTTGTTATAGTTTTAATATTTTGTATGTATCTTTTATATAGTTACTTTTGTGTTATTTTTTACTTTTTCCTTTTTATTCTTTTCACATTGCCTAGATACAACAATCATCTATAAAATGTGTGAGGCATACAGATTAACTTTACAGTGAATGTCTATGAACCTTAAACCAATTTAAAAACTGGAATAAAACTCTGAGAAATTTGAGAGTACATGACTCAACTAAAATGACTATTTCGTTTTTTAAAAATTTTATGGTGATACAACAAAACATATGTGTGCAAATCAGGATACAAACCACTAGTTCACATTCTCTTCACTGGACAAATTTCTCATGAAAAACTTAGTGAAACTGCTAGAATCTGAGTTATCATAGGTTATTAAATTAATATGGAGTTCAATTTTAATAGAGATAGTGGGATTATTCAAATATTCAAAAAGGAAGCTACAGTTTATCAGTTTTTATATTTTATTTTAAAAATAGAATATTATATGCATGCCCACCAAGAATATTGAGAATTCTCAGTAAGACTTTGAAATAGTGTAATTCAATTCATTCATAAGATATTCATCATGTTTGCTTGATAGTCATGCTGTTCTAAGTGCTATATTTGTTTATAGAAGAACGAAAATCACTACATAATATTATATAATCAAATAATTGTACGAGAGGACATAGACTTATATATATATATATACATATATTTATAAACACATACTCCTCAGGAAGGGAGCAACTAAATTGGTCAAAATCGTTCATTCATGAAGCAGGACTTATTAGCCTTGACAGACCAGCTGGATGTGGAAAAGAGTGAAATGAACCAAGTCACCAAGGCAGGAAAAATGCATGCGCGCACACACACACACACATACACAGAGCACAAAAATTAGGTGAGCCTCTTTCTTGGGGTGGGATATTAGAAACAAGTAGAGGGGTCGGCTGTATAGCCCAGTGGATAAGGGCGCTGGTACACCACATGGGAGGCCCCAGGTTCAGTTCCCAGGGACCTCTCCGAGCGGGCAGACAGCCTTGAGAAAGGCAAGCCACCATGGGCGGGGCAAAGCCGCCGCAGGCAAGGCAAAAAGCCGCCACGGGCATGGCAAATCACCCATGAAACACGGAGCTGCCGCCTGCGAATCACGGAGCCGAGCAGCCCAAAAAACATGGGGCTGTGCTGCCCGCAAAACACGGAGCGGAGCCGCCCGTGAAACGGAATGGAGCCACCCACGAGCAGGGGAGAGCCGCCTGCGCCGGGGGCCGACTGGGCGCATCGCCACAAAGACAGGGGGAGACAAGAAGCAGACATAGAAGAACACAGAAGAATGGACACACAGCAAGAGCAAGCAGAAGGGGGGGGGATATGTAAAAAAAAAAAGAGAATTCATAATAATAAAAAAAAGAAACAAATAGAAAGCTAGATAGAAATGAAAATGATGTATGATTCATATGTGGCAGAAAATGATCTGTTATAGTGTTTAAACTGAACTTGGTAGGGAAAGAAAATAATTCAAACTCAAGTTAACACTTAGGAAGGTCTTAGTTCCTTGGTTACTCCACGACTGTTAACATCTATTTTAGTTAGGTATTTCTTTAGATGTTCTTTTTTCTGTAGATATTCAGTGAGTTTAGGGTCAAATTTCATATAGTAAACCTGAACCCTATTCGTGGTTTTACATAGGTATGTACACACATACACACACACACATCTTCTTATAGAAGTACTTTTTGTTCATGGTAAATATTTGACAATTTTGGAACTATGATTGAACATAATATTTTTTGATACCACGATTTTTAATGATGATGGCATAACCTACTGTGTGGATGTATTTTAATTTATTTAATGACTCTCCTATTAGAAATTTAAGACAGTAAATGCAGGTAAACAGTGAGTGGTGTAAAGTAGTTTGTTTAATTCCATAATTAAAGTCTACTCATTTGCTTTGCTATCTGGTACCCAACATCATGCCAATAATGTGAATTATACATTCACAACATTCAGAGTTCAATCTTTTGTTTAATCTACTTGCCAGAATTAAAATGCTGCCAGCAAACAGGTAGATGTAGCCCTTCCCATGTATGGCTGAAGACTCAATAGTCACTTAGGGAATATTTGGAAGTACAGATATCTAAAGTATATTTAACTTTTATATGTATTGTTTTTCTCTGGTCCTAGAGCCAGTAAGGGTGGGGTGGCAATGAGGGTTTAGGACAGGGAGAAAGGAAAATATAGGAAATCAAATTGGAAAAGATTTTATTAAAGATATAGCAGCAAATACATTACTATTACCCTTTTCATTCATGCAGTGAATAAATTATTCATTCTAGAACTAAACTGTAGTTTAATATATAAGAGATAATAGCAAGTAAATACCAGCTCAGATAAACCAGATTTTGAATATCATGGCATAAATTCAATTGACTTCTTTAACTTCCCAAGAACAGGAGATACTTAGTGATGGATCTGAACAACTAGAACCCAGGTGTGGTGGTTTGGAGCTGTATATACCCCAGAAAAACAAGCTCTTAAACTTAATCCATTTCTGTAGGTGCAAAACCATTGTAAGTAGAACCTTTTTATGAGGTTACTTCAGTTAAGGTGTGGCCCAACTCAAAAAGCATGGATCTTAATCCAATTACTGGAGTCCCTTTTAAGGAGGATGAAATTCAAATAGATGGAGAGAAAGTAACAGGAAGCAAGGAGCTGAAGGTCAGAAGAACCCAGTAAAGAAGGGAGAGGCAGGAAAGTTCACCATGTGTGTTACCATGTGACAGAGGAGGCCAGGACCAAGGATCACCAGCAGGCAGCCCCAGAATGCCAGTCTTCAAGAAGAAAGTATGGCCTTGATGATGGCTTGACTTGGACTTTTCCTAACCTCAAAACCATGAGCTAATAAATTCCCATTGTTTAAGCCAATCTATTGCATGGTATTTGCTTGAGCAACCAAGGAAATGAAATGACTACTTAAACCTGTCTTTTGAATGATGAGGCTGTGAATCCTGGGATGGATGGAGGTCGGGAGGCGAGGTGCAGAGAGAGACAAAGATGACAGTCTTGTCAAAAGCACTGATCTGAAATTCTTGCTTTCACACCTGCCAGTATTGCTGTCAGGGCCAATGCAGAAGTGGTATTGCCAGGAACATCTGGCCTCTGGGGTCTTTCAATATGTAAGAGACAGAATTGTTACATATACGGGAAGACAGTTGGAACCTCTTCATCTGGAATGCTCTTCTATTTCGACAAAGATTTTTGGCATGATCAAATCTGTCATCTTGGAAAGAATCTGATAATGAAATGTACCTTATGGAATCAACCCTGCTTGCTGAGCCTTTAAATATATGTAGTGCTGTCTGAAAAATACAAGTATAAAACAGAATACCTATTTTTAGAAGATAGCTGATTCCATTTAGAATGTAACTTCCTCCCTAGACTACTTGCACTTTAAAAGAGGTTTTGAAGAGGCCAATTGTACCCTGAAGGAATAACAGTACACTGCATAAGTTATGCACTTGCATAGATGACTAAAGCAGCAGCAGAAGAAACCAAATGAGAGAACTGACATTGCCAAAGGGAAGAAAACTACTCTAATTTGAAAAGGAACCTGATGATATAAGGATGAAAGTAGAACAGGTTCTGGGAGAAGACAAGTTGGAATATGTTGAGTTTAAGGGGACTGGAATGTGTTTATCTCTAATTCTCTTAACAATCCTAGGAGAGTGTTTATATTGTTATATTCATTATACAGATGAAGACACTGAGGCACAGAAACTAAGAAGTAACATTCTGCTCAATATCCAAAGCAGATCTCTGAGATGAGGCTATAGCTGTAGATTTAGATCTGAAGACTCAAGAATACAGATGGTATATAAGCCAGAATTAGAAGTGAGATTTCCTAGAGATGATGGGCAAACGGAGAATAGAGTGCATATTCTTGGATAACAGCTCTATTTTGATAAGAATATAAATCATCAAAGCATATCAAAGAGGATCATTCAAGAAATTGGGAGGAAAAGCACTGATTTTTAGTAAACTCAAGTGAAGAGACTTACTAAGACAAGATAGGCAGCACTGCCAACTGTAACTGAACCAAGTACTCTGTTCATATATTTCATTCTTAATTGGTTTTACAGCATATATATTTTCAGTATAACTTATATAAAATATTTGGCGTCATGTATTTATGTGACTTTATCTGATATCTTTCTAGCTCTTCTCAATGCACATGAGAAATTCTTACAGGTTATTCATTCTCCCTGGTAAGCTCTTTCCCACATATACCCTTGGCTAAGCCCTTAACAACTTCAGTCTTTGCTTAAATATTACCTTCTCAGTGATGCAATTTAAAATTGAAATTTTCCTGTACTCTCAATATTTCCTATCCTTGTTCATTTTTCTTTTTTTCCATAATATTTATTACTTTCTAACATGCCATATAATTTATTTTCCTCACTAGAATATAAACAAATAAGGGAAGGAATCTTTGTATATTTTGTTAACTTATGTATCACAAATACATAACATAATATCTGGCATATAATAAGTGCTCATAAATATTTCTTGGATGAATTAATTAATATCTTGGGAAATAGAGTGCATCCATGAGTGCCATTCATGTTTCCCTAATTAAGCCACATTATGAGAAAGTAAAAGAGAAGTCTGTAGTTCTTAGGATAATAGTACTATTACTCAAATATATTGGTCCAATTCTTACTAGGAAATAAACAAACCATGAGTGAACTAAAATGTAATTAAAATGTTCTTGAGATTTTTACAAGAAACTAACTGACTTAAGAAAATAAATTCTACAGAAAATATATTGCAATATATGGAAAGGATTTTAAATTTTCTGGATCTATTCTCCAATTTGATTTAATTAGCAAATTAAAATATAAAAATGTCTACACTGAAAACAAAATGAAAAGTTTAACATGAAATAATATCAATAACAATATCCCAAGAATTTTTTTCATAATCATTTAAAAAAAATTATTTCTGTTACATATAGTACATGAAAAAATTCTAGCTATTCAAGGTAGTTTGAAAAGAAGAGTCCCTCTATGAACTCCTTTAAAAAGATAATAAAAAACAATGATAAATATACAAAGGAAAAGAGACAACAAAGGAAAGAATAGCTGAAATGACACTACAGTTCTTGCAAATGGAAGGGATGACTGAGGTATAACTCTTTAGAGAAAGTAGAAGAATAAGGAAGTGAACAAGCAAGCGGATTCCTGCCATGGAACCTCCCAAAAATTAGGTTATAGAAAATTAGATAACTTTAAAAAGAGGGGGCAAGGAGGCGCTGGAAACGGAACGACTGGTCAGCAGCATAAGTAGTCGTAAGAAGTTTTAGTGCCCTTACCCAGACTATACCTCAGTGGACTTCTGTACCACATTCTAGCAGATCAGAGATAGAAGGCTGAACCAGAGAAAAGCCAGACTCAGGTAAACTAGGAAAACTGAAAATAAGGGGACTAAGGGGAAAATATGCATCAGATCCTCCCCCTGAATCAAGCCCCTTTACTAGAATATGTTAGCCAGGCTTATAATCTTTGGCAGTGAAGTAGAAAATACCTCTCTGTAAGGAGGACTTTTGATGAGGCTACTCCAGTTAAGGTGTGGTAGTTGGAGATTATTTTATGAATACCAAAAAGAAAAAGATTATGTTTTTAAAATAATCTAATCCTATGGGTGGGATTCCCTTTGATTAAATTAAATTCAGTTGAGGCCCCTTTGATTAGATTACTTGATAAGATCCAGTTGGGGGTTTTGATTGGACTACATCAGTGAGACATGACTCAGGTTGAGTCCCACCCTCTTATTGGGTCTGATATAAACAGAGGTATAAAGGGACACAGACAGTCACAGGAAAAGGAAGCTGTGCCGTATTTTATTCTGCAATGTGAGAGAGAGGACTGCAGAAAAACAGAAGTGCCTGAGAGCCACATTACTGAGACCCAGAGAGAGAGAGAGAGAGAAGGCCTGGTAAGAGACAAAAGCTATGCCAGGTTTGCCTACAGCTGCAGAAAGGAGAGACCTCAGCAAAGATTGGTGCCATCTTGCTTCACCACATGGCAAAACTCCAGTATAAACAGTAGCTGACTTTGTGAGAAAGTACTTCTTATGGTGCCTTGAGTTGGATATCTCATGGCCTCAGAACTGTAAGCTTTTACCCCAAATAAACCTCTTTTACAAAAGCCAACACATATTCTGATACTGTGCATTAGCAGCCCTTTGGCAAACAAAACATAATGTGTGACCCACCTCAATCAGAATAGGCCTTAATCCTCTTACTGGAGTCCTTTATAAGAGAATGAAATTCAGACCAAGAGAAAGCTACAGAAGCAAAAAGCTGAGATCAGTGAAAACTGGAAGAGATGGGAGAGACCAGAAGATAGCGTCATGTGCTCTGCCATGTGCCTTGTCACGTGGCTGAGAAGCCAAGGATTGCCAGGAGCTGTCTTCAGAAAGAAAGCATCACCTTGATGATGCCTTGATTTGGACATCTTCCTAGACTCTAACCGTAAGCAAATAAATTCCCATTGCTTATGCTGAACCATTTCACGGTATAGCTTTAAGCAGCCTAGGAAACTAAAACAGTGCGTTTATGTAAAAAGGATTTTTTTGAGGTTTGAATATGATAATGCATATGCCTATCATATATATTAAGTGCTCAGTGTTGGCTATTTAAACACCCCTTGCAAGTATGTTCATAAATTTTCCCCTTGTATATCATTCTTGCAAATCTAGATTAGTAGGGCTCCACAGTGATTTATTAGTACCTTTATGATTATGCTTACCACTCTAAAATTTGCATGATCATTATTTATAAAAGATTCTTATATATACTAAAAGGAC
>PVKH010001177.1:0-25180 GCA_004027955.1 Chaetophractus vellerosus | reverse complement strand
TGGCTTGCCATTCTCAAGGCGGTCTGCCCGCTAGGAGAGGTCCCCGGGAACCGAACCCTGGGCCTCCCATGTGGTTTCCCAGCGAGCTCTTTATCCACTGAGCTATCAAGCCGGGCCCTGTTCTTCAATTTTAAATCAAAGACTGATACTTGTATCAATGACTGTTATGCACTTGTTTTCAGTTACAATAAATGGCAAAATGCTGGTTATACCTAACTCTCTTCTGTTTTGAAAACTAAGCCAAACAGTGGTTTCATTGCTTGCTATGTCCTTGTTTTTACTTACACTCAATTTCAAAACACTGCTTTTACCTAACTAGCTTTGAATGTAGTATGTTTTTCTGTTTTGAAAACTAAGCCAGATACTGGTTTCATTTATTGCTATGTCCTTGTTTTCACTTACAATCAATGTCTAAACACTGTTTAAACCTAAAACTCTGTGAATGCTGTAAGTTATTTGCTTTTGAAAACTAACACAGTGACTAGTGTCATTGACTGTTATGCTCTTGATTTCACTTACAAAGTCAAAACCCTTATTTTACTTAAACTTCTGTTAATTCAATACATTTCCAGTTTTGAAACCTAAGGCACTTATTGGTTTCCTAGACTGCTATGCACTTGTTCTCACTTCCAATCAATGACAGAACATTGGTTTTACCTAACAATCTTTCAGAGCATTATTTTCTTCTGTTTTGAAAACTAAGCCAGATACTGGTTTCATTGATTGTTATGCACTTTTTTGATCATTAGTCAATGTCATAACCCAGATTTTACCTAAACCATTGTGAAAACTTTATGTTCTTAAGTTTTGAGAAGATTGATAATTGTTTCAATGATTGCTATGACCTTTTTAAAAATTTACAATCAATAACAAAACCCTGGTTTTACCTAACTCCTTGTGAGAGGAGTATGTTCTTCAGATTTGATACCTAAACCAAATAGTCATTCATTTAATGCTATCCCCTTGTTTTCAATTACAGTCAATGTCAAAACACTGTTTTTACCTAACAAACTGTAAAAGCAGTATGTTCTTCAGTTTTGAAAACTAAGACAGATACTGCTTTCATTGACTCTTATGTACTAATTTTCACTTATAGTCAATGTCAAAACACTGGTTTTAGCAGCAGTCTGTGAATGCTGTATGCTCTTTCATTTGGAAAACTAAGCTAGATATTGGTTTCATTGACTGTGATGCATGTGTATTCACTTAAAATCAATGTCAAAACACTGTTTTCCCTAACACTCTCTGAATGCACTCTGTTCTACAGTTTTGAAAAAAAAAACCTCAATCTGATATCAGTGACTGTTATGCACTTGTTTTCAGTTACAATCAATGTCAAAACCCTGTTATTACCTAACCTCTGTGAATGCAGTATGTTCTTTGGTTTTGGAAGCAAATCTTGTTACTGATTTCAGTGATGGCTATGTTCTTCTTTTAACGTACACTTACTGTCAAAAGACATGTTTTATCGAATACTCTGTGGATTCAGTATGTTCTTTGGCTTTGAAAACTAAGCCAGATCCTGGTTTCATTGAGAGCTATGCACTTGTTTTCACTTACAATCAATGTGCAAACCTAGATTTACCTAACACTCTGGTAATACAGCAGGTTTTTCATTTTGAAAAGCAAACCAGACACTGGTTTCATTGACTCCTCTGAAACTGTTTTTGCTTACAATCAATGACAAAACACTGGCTTTAACTAATGCTCTGTGAATGCTGTTTGCACTTTGGGACTGAAAAGTAAGCCAGATACTGTTTTAATTCACTGCTGAGCATAGTTTTCAATTACAGTCAATGTCAAAATACTAGTATTACCTAAGCTCTCTGAATGCAGCATGTTCTTCAGTTTTACAAATTAATCCTGATACTGATTTCAGTGACTGCTATGCACTTGTTTTCACTTACAGTCAATGCCAAAACCCTGGTTTTCATCTAATGCTCTCTGAAAGCAGTATGTTCTACAATTTTGAAATCAAAGTGTGATACTTGTATCAATGATTGATATGCACATATTTTCACTTACAATCAAGGTCGAAACACTGGTTTTACCTAAGTCTCTGTGAAAGCACTATGTTCTTCAGTTTTGTAAATGAAGCCAAATAGTGGTTTCATTGTTTGATATGTCCTTATTTTTACTTAGACTCAATGTCAAAATACTGCTTTTACCTAACTAGCTGGGAATGTTATATCATATTTGGTTTTGAAAATTAAGCCAGATACTGGTTTCATTGACTGTTATGCCCTTGTTTTCACTTATAATAATACTCAAAATGCTAGTTAAGCCTAACACTCTGTGAATGCTGTAAGTTATTTGCTTTGGAAAACTCAGCCAATGACTGGTTTCATTGACTGCTATGCTCTTGTTTTCACTTACAATCAAAGGCAAAACCCTGATTTTACCTCACAGTCTGTGAATTCAGTATGTTATTCAGTTTTGAATCTAAGCCACATATGTGTTTCCTAGACTGCTATGCATTTGTTCTCACTTCCAATCAATGACACAACATTGGTTTTACCTAACAGTATTTCAATGCATTATTTTCTTCTTTTTTGAAACTAAGTCAGGCAATTGTTTCATTGACTGCTATGCACTTGTTTTCATTTACATTCACTGTCAAAACCCTGGTATTACCTAACCCACTGTGAAAGCACTATGTTCTTCAGTTTTGAAAATTCAAAATACCACTTGCTTCAATGACTGCTATGAACATTTTTCAGTTACAATCAGTGTCAAAAACCTTGTTTTTCCAAACTCTCTGTGAGTGGATTATATCCTTCAGATTGGAAACTTAAGCCAAATGGTGGTTTCATTGTATGCTATGCCCTTGATTTTCATTACAGTATATGTCAAAACACTGCTTTTACCTAACAATCTGTGAAAGCAATCTGTTCTTTGGTTTTGAAAACTAACCCAGATACTGATTTCATTGACTGCTATGAACTTTTATTCACTTACAATCAATGTCAAGACACTGCTTTTACAAACACTCTCTGAATGCAGAATATTCTTCAGTTTTGAAAAAAATCAGAATCTGATTTCAGTGACTGCTATGCACTTGTTTTCAATTACAGTTAATATCAAATCCTCTTATAACCTATGCTCTGTGAACATAGTATTACCTTTAGTTTTGAAAAGAAATACTGCTACTGATTCCAGAGCTTGCTGTGCACTTGTTTGCACTTACATTCAGTGACAACACTGTGGTTTTACCTATTTCTCTGTGAAAGCAGTATATTCTTCAGTTTTGAAAACTAAGACTGATAGTTGTTTGAAAAATGATATGCACTTGTTTTCACTTATAATCAAAGTCAAACAGTGGTTTTTCATAACTGTCTGTGAAAGTAGAATGTTCTTTGGTTTTGAAATCTAAGCTAAATAGTGGTTTCAATGATTCCTTTGTCCTTGTTTTTACTTACACCTAATGTCAAAGAATACTTTTATCAAACCAGTTGTAAATGCAGTATATTCTTTGGTTTGGAAAACTAAGACAGATACTGGTTTTATTGAATGATATTCACTATTTTTACTCAAATTCATTGTCAAGACCTAGTTTTAACCAAATGCACTGTGAATGCAGTTTGTTCCTCAGTTTAGAAAACAAAGCCAGATACTGGTTTCATTGACTGGTACTCACTGTTTTCACTTACACTCAGAATCAAAATACTGGTTTTTTCCTATTGCTCTTTGAATGCAGTATGTTCTTGGGTTTTGAAAACTAAGAGGGATACTGGGTTCATTGACTGTTATGCACTTGTTTTCACTTATAATCAGTATCAAATCACTGGTTTTATTTAACACTCTGTGTATAAAGTATGTTCTTCAGTTTTGAAAACTAAGTGTGATACTTCTTTAAATGACTACTATGCATTTGCTTTAACTTACAGTCAATAGCAAAACCCTGGTTTTAGCTATAGTTCTGTGATTGCAGTATGTTCTTTGAGTCTGCATATTAAGCCAGATGCTGGTTTCATTGACTGCTATGTACTTGTATTCACTTACAATCAATGTCATAATACTGCTTTTCCTAACAGTCTCTGAATGCAGTATGTTCTACGGTTTTGAAAAAATCCTGAATCTGATATCAGTGACCGTTGTGCACTTGTTTTCAATTACAGTCAATTCAAAACCTGGTATTACCTAAGCTCTTGTTAAAACAGTATGTTCTTCAGTTTTGAAAACAAATCCTGATACTGATTTCTGTGACTACTAAGCACTTGTTTTCACTTACTCTCAATGTCAAAACACTGGTTTTACATAATGATCTGTGAAAGCAGTTTGTTGTTTAGTTTTGAAAACTAATACTGATACTCATATTCATGACTGCCATGCACTTGTTTTCATTTACAATCAATGTCAAAATACTGTTTTTCCTATCTCTGTGAAATTTGTATGTTTTTTTTCTTTTGAGAACTAAAGAAGATTCTCATTTCATTGACTGCTATGCACATGTTTTCACTTACACTCAATTCAAGGACAGAACACTGGTTTTACCAAATACTCAGTGAATGCAGTATTGTCTTCACTTTGAAAACTAAGCCAGATATTGATTTCATTGACTGCTATGCACTTGTTTTCATGTACAGTCAATGTCATATCCCTGGTTTTACCTAACATGGTGTGCAAGCAGTATTTTCTTTGGTTTTGAAAAATAAGACTGATACCTGTTTCAATGACTGCTATGACCATGCTATGACCATTTTTCACTTACAATGTCAAAGCCCTGGTTTTACTTTATTCTCTGAAAAGAGTATGTCATTTCAATTTGAAACCTAAGACAAATAGTAGTTTCATTGGATGTTTTACCTTTGTTTTCAATTACAGTCACTGTCAAAACACTGATTTTACCTGTGAAAGCAGTATGAACTTTGATTTTGAAAACTAGCCAGACACTGATTTCATTGACTGCTATGCACTTATTTTCACTTACCCTCAATGTCAAAACACTGATTTTACCTAACAGTCTGAGAGTGCTGTATGTTCTACAGTTTTGAAAAAAACCCTGAATCATCAGTGACTCATTTTTACATTTACATTGTCAAAACCCTGAATCATCAGTGACTGCTATGCACTTGTTTTCCATTACAGTCAATGTCAAAACCCTGGTTTTACATAATGATCTGTGAAAGCAGTATGTTCTTCAGTTTTGAAAACTAAGACTGATACTTGTACAAAGACTGATATGCACTTGTTTTCACTTATAATCAACATTTTACCTATCTTTCTATGAAAGAAATATGTTCTTTTGTTTTAAAATCTAAGCTAAGTAGTGGTTTCAATGATTGCTTTGTCCTTGTTTTACTTACAGTCATTGTCAAAGACTGCTTTTATTGAATCAGCTGTAAATGCAGTATGTTCTTTGATTTTGAAAACTAAGCCAGATACTGGTTTTATTGAATGCTATGCACTCATTTTTACATTTACATTGTCAAAACCTTGTTTTTACCAAACACTCTATGAATGTAGTTTTTTCTTCAGTTTAGAAAACAAATCCAGATACTGCCTTCATTGACTGTTATGAATGTGTTTACACTTACAATCAATGTAAAATCCCTTTTGTTACCTGATAGTCCTTGAATACACCATGTTCTTCAGTTTGGAAAATTAACTCAGATACTGGATTTATTCATTGCTATGTACTTGTTTCCATGTATAATCAATGTCAAAACCTTTGTTTTACCTAACACTCTGTGAATGCAGTCCTTCTGTTTTGAAAACTAAGCTAAACATTGGTTTCATTGATTGCTATTCACTTGATTTAAATTACAGTCTATGTCAAAACCCATGTATTCCTAATGGTCTACGAGTGCAGTATGTTCTTGAGTTTTGTAAATTAAGCCAGATACTGATTTTAGTTATTACTAGGCAGTTGTTTCCACTTACAATCAATGTCAAAAGCTGTGTTTACCTTACACATGCTGAATACAGTCTTTTCTTCAGTTTTGTAAATTACCCAAGTACTGGTTTCATTGACTGCTATGCACTTGTTATCACTTACAGTCACTGTCAAAACCCATGTTTTATCTAATCTTCTGTGGATGCAGTATATTCTTCACTTTTGAAAACCAAGACTGTTACTGGTTTCATTAAGAGCTGGGCACTTGCTTTCTCTTACTGGTTTTAGCTAATGCTCTGGGAATACTGTATGTTTTTTGGCTTTGAGACCCAAACCATATACTGGTTTCTATGACTTCCTTGAACTTGTTTTCACTTACTATCAGTAACAAAACACTAGTTTTAACTAACTCTCTGTGAATGCAGTATGTTCATTGGTACTGAAATCTAAAGAAGATTCTGGTTTAATTGACTACTGTGCACTTCATTTTCACTTTCTCAACATGTGAAAACACTGGTTTTACCTAATTTTCTGTGAATGTTGTTTGCTTTACAGTTTTGAAAGTTAAGTAGGTTACTGGATTAATTGACTTGTATGCACTCTTATTCACTTACAATCAATTTCAAAACACTGGTTTTACCTAACTGTCTGTAAAGCACTTTGTTCTTTGGTTTTTAAAACAAGGCTAAATAGTGGTTTCATTGATTGCTATACTCTTGTTTTTACTTACAGTCAATGTCAAAACACTGTTTAACCTAACTTGCTGTGAATGTAGTATTTTCTTCAGTTTTGATAACTAAGCTAGATACTGCTTTCATTGACTGCTATGCACTTGAATTCACTTACAATCAATGTTAAACCCTGGTTATACCTAGTGTGATGTGAATGAGTTATGTTATTTGGTATTGAAAACTAAGCCAGATAGTGGTTTCACTGAATGTTATGCAGCTTGAAATGATTACAATCAATGTCAAAACTGCTTTTACCTAACACTCTCTAAATGCCCTGCATTCTTCTGTTTTGAAACCTAAGCTATATTCTGGTTTTATCGACTGCTAAGCTCTTGTTTCACTTACAATCAATGTCAAACTCTGTTTTTATATAATACTGTGAACTATATAATTCACACTAGGATCTATGGTTTTGAAAGATAAGTCAGGTACTGGTTTCATTGACTGCTAAGAACTTGTTTTCACTCACCACCAATGACAAAACATTGTTTTTACCCAACACTTTGTGAGAGCAGTGTATTCACTGGTTTTGAAAACTAACCCAGCAGTGTTTTCATTGATTGTTTTGACTTACATTCAATGTAAAAAAAGTGGTTTTACCAAAAGCTTTGTGAAAGTTCAATGTTCTGCAGTTTTGAAAACTAAGGCAGATACTTCTTTCATTGACAGCTATGTACTCCTTTTCACTTACTATCAATATCAAAATCCTGTTTTTTTCTCACACTCTCTGAATGACATGTTATTCAGTTTTGAAAGCTAAGCCAGATACTCATTTCTTTGACTGCTCTGGACTAGTTTACACTTACATTTAATGTCAATACACTGGTATTATCTAACGCTTTGTGTATGAAGTGTGTACATCAGTTTTGAAAGCTAAGCAAGATACTAATTTAATTGACTGCCATGCAAATGTTTTGACCTACAATCAATGTCAAAACACTGATTTTCTGTAACACAGTCTGAATACAGTATGGTCTTCAATTTTGAAAACTAAGCCAGATACTGGTTTCATTGACTCTGCACTTTTTTCACTTACAATCCATTTCCAAAACTTGTTTTATTTAAAAAGCTGTGAATACAGTATGTTTTTCAGTTTTGAAAACTAAGAAAGATACTGGTTTCATGGACTGATGTGCAATTGTTTTCACCTACTATCAACATCAAAACACTGGTTTTACCTAATTATATGTGAATGCATTATATTCTTCCATTTTGAAAACTAAGCAAGATACTAGTTTCATTGTCTGCTATGCATATCTTTTTACCTATTATCAATGTAAAAACACTGTTTTTCACTAACACTCTGCATGAAGTATGACCTGTGATTTTGTAACCTAATACAATAACTGGTATAGTTTAGCTATGCACTTGTTTTCACTTACAATTAATATCAAAACTCTAAATTTAACTTAACACTCTGTGAATGCAGTATGTTCTTCAGTTTTGAAAAATTAAGCAAAGATACTGAATTCATTGAGTAATATCCACTTGTTTTCATTTATAAGAAATATCAAAACACTGGTATAAACTAATGCTCTGTGAGTGCAGTATACATTTTGGTTTTGAAAATTAAGCCAGATGCAGGTTTCATTGACTGATATGCACTTTATTTCACTTACAATTAATATCAAATCACTGGTTATACCTAACACTCTGTGAACGTACTACTTTCATGAGTTTTGAAAACAAAGCCAGATGCTACTTTCATTGACAGCTATGCACTGTTTTCACTTTCAATCAATGTCAAAATATTGGTTTTACAAAATACTATGTAAATGCAGTATGTTTTATGGTTTTGAAAACTAAGCCAGATACTGGTTTCCTTTTCTGCTATGCACTTGTTTTCATGTACAATCAATGGCAAAACATTAGTTTTACCTAATGCTCAGTGAATGTGTAATGTAAACAAGATACTGTTTCATTCACTTCATTTCAAGTGCTGCACTTCTTTTCAATTACAATCAATTTCAATAAATGGCTTAGACCTAATGCTCTCTGAATGCAGGAAGTTCTAGGGGTTTGAAACCTAAGCCAGACACTGGCATCATTCAGTGCTAGGCACTTTTTTTAGTTACAATTAATATTAAAAAAACTAATTTTACAAAAGCCCTGTGAATATTGTCTTGTTATTCAGTTTCAAAGTAAGCAAGATTCTGATTTCCTTGAATACTATCCTCTTGTTTTCATTTACAATAAATATCAAAACACTTGTATAACCTAAAGCTCTGTGAATGCCATATGTTCTATGGATTTGGAAGCTAAACCAGATACTGGTTTCATTGACTGCTATGCTTTTGTTTTCATTTACAGTCAATGTCAGCAGCAGATATGAGAAGCAGAATTGAGAAGCAGTTCTGATGTTGGAGAGGAGCACTCCAGGAGAAGACAAGTGAGCTGTTCACCTGATAGTCTACAGCTGGCCTTGTGGAGAGATGCAAAGCATAGAGAGCCTCATAGTCTACAGCTGAACTTGTGGAGGAAACATAAGCTAAGTCCAGAGAGAAATGCAACCCCAGCAGGAGAGGAACCTAACGTCCTGAGCCCTTTCAGATATCAGCAACTGTCTTGCTCCAACACATGTACTTTGGTGAGGGAAGAAACTTATGCTTTGTGGCTGGGTAACTCTAAGCCTCTACCCAAAATGAATACCCTTTATAAAGACTGACCAATTCTTCATATATATTGCAAAGCACCCCTGTGGCTGACTAATACAGAATTGGTACCAAGGAGTGGGGAAGTTCTTTTTGCAATTACCAAAATGTTGGAATGTTTTTATAAATGGGTAAGGGGTACTTTTTGGAGGAATTGTGAAATGCTTAATGGAAAAGGCCTAGATCACTTTAAAGAGACTCTTGATAGTAATATGGACACTAAAGAGACTTTTTATGAAGCCTTAGAAGTAAATGAAGAAACTATTATTGGAAACTGGAGGAAAGGTGATCCATGTTTTAAAGTTGCAGAGAACTTAGCAAGATTAAATCGTGGTGTTATAGGGAAGACAGAATTTGAAAATGGCAAACCTGAGCATTTAGCTGAAGTACTTTCCAAAGTAAACCCAGAGAATGTGTTTTGGCTTCTCCTTGTAGCTTATAGCAAAATGCTAGATGAAAGAAATACACTAAGGACTGATCTTTTGGGCACAAAGAAAACAGAAACTGATTCCGGAACTTCCAAGTTTCTGGAAATCAAGTTTCCAAATCAAAGTGCCCCATTTGAAGATTTAGTTAAACCTGGAAATTGTAAATCAGAATTGAAGATGCAGTTATCTAGAAAAGACTTGTGGAAAGTCTTACTGTCTGATGGCTTGGGCCCCTGCTTCCTGCATACTAAACCAACAAAGTTTTTGAGAGACCTGAACAAAACCACTGTTCACTTGGACTAAAAAGGACATGCAAAGGAGACATTGAAGGAGGAACAGCTTTAAGGAGAAAACCATGGAAGCTGAGATCTGGAATTAAGACACCACCTTGGGCCAAGAGAGGAGTCCCACCCATGTGTCCAGAGAGGGTGAATTTGCCTGGGAGGTTGAAGAGGGTGGATGCCTCCACCTGATGTTCTGGGAGAGTTTTGCCTCCCCAGGGTACAGAGAGGGTGAGTTTGACCCAACAGTTGATGAGGGTGGATGTCCCCACCTGATTTTCAGGGAGAGTTTTGCCACCCCAGGGTACAGTGAGGGTGGAGCACATTCCTCAAAGATTAGGGCAGTTGAGGTCAGAATCCCATAGGTCTGAGAGGGGTGCTCCTGTCCCCAATGGATTAGGGAAGACCAGGAGGTCAACACATTGTCCTGAGGAGTTGAGCCTGTATGCCAAAGGTTATGTTGACTTCACCTCACTGTACTAGGGGTGCTAAGGCTCTAACCCAAAGACTGGGTAAGGTGAGATAATCACCCCAACCCTCTTGGAGGGTGAGCTTAGTCAACACCCGGATGCTTGATGAGGGTGGAACCAAGAAAATGGCTGTTGGGCAAGCCTGTGGAAAGAGTGGATCCCCATGTGGCCCCAAGAAGAAACCATCATCTTAAGAATGACTCTCAGACTTTGAAATGAAATGGAGGAATCCCTGCAGTTTTGCTGAAATGTAGAGAATCCATGACTCATGTTTAACATCTCAATTTCTACTTATGATAATTTAAATGTGTATTCTTTGTCTTTTCATTTGTGTATTGGAAGCAGTTAAATTGTTTTGTAAGTTTCAGAGTTCTACAGCTAGAAGGGATTTTGCCTGAAGACAAACAGTATATCTTTGAACTAATTATGATATGATTTTGTACTTGCAGTTGTTACTGATTTAAGGTTTTTTGAACATTGTAATGTATTTTTGGAATTCAGAGGGTGGAGTGCAATGGTTTGACAGTTATATGTAATTATGAATTCCAAAAATATAAATTGAACCATGCTTGTAGACTGATCTCCTAATCTGGGTGTGATTGAGGCGTTAACTGCCACATCAGTGGGAAGTTGAGCCCCGCCCCTTGGTGGGTGTAGTCTCAAGTGTAAAAGTTAAGGCAGCAGATTTGAGAAGCAATTCTGATGTAGGAGAGGAGCACTCCAGGAGAAGACATGTGAGCCATTCACCCGATAGTCTACAGCTGGCCTTGTGGAGAGACGCAAAGCATAGAGAGCCTCATGGTCTACAGCTGAACATGTGGAGGAAACAGAAGCTAAGCCCAGAGAGAACACAGCCCTGGCAGGAGAGGATCCCAAAGGCTTGAGCCCTTGCAGATGTTGGCAGCTGTCTTGCTCCAACATGTGGACTTTGGTGGGGGGAGAAACTTATGCTTTGTGGCTGGATAACTGTAAGCTTCTACCACAAATAAATACCCTTTATAAAGACTGACCAATTTTTGGTATATATTGTGAAGTACCCCTGCGGCTGACTAATACAGCAAGGTACTGATTTTATTGGCTGCTATGCACTTCTTTTCACTTACAATAAATTTCAAAGCTCTAGTTTTACCTAACAATTTTTAATGTAGTATGTTCTTCAGTTTTGAAAACTTAGCAAAGCACTGATTTCATCAACTGTTATGCATGTTTTCACTTACAATCAAAGTCAAAACCCTGGTTTTACTGAACTATTTGTGAATGCAGTATGTACTTCAGTTTTTAAAAGTAAGCCAGATAACTCTTTCATTGATGGGTATGCACATCTTTTTACATAGTATCATGTCAAATACTGGTTTTACCTAAGGCCACGTGAATGTTGTATGTTCTATGGCTTTTAATAAAAGAGAGATACCCATTCCATTGACTGCTATGCACTTGTTTTCACTTACAATAAATGTCAAAACAATGGTTTAACCTGATGCTTTGGGAATATAGTATGTTTATCTGTTTTGATAGATAGGCCAGATTCTGCTTTCATTGAGAGCTTGCACTTGTTTCCACTTACCATTGGTGTCAAAACACTGGTTTAACCTCATGCTCTGTGAATCCAGTATGTGTTTCAGTCACAAAAACTAAGCAAGTTACTGATTTCATTGACTACTATGCATTTTTTCACTTACAATCAATGTCAATACCCTTGTTTTACCTAAGGCTCTATGAATGCAGTATGTTTTTGGTTTCCAAAACTAATGCAGATACAAGTTTCATTGCCTGCTATGCATTTCTTTCCACTGAAAATCAATGAGAAATCACTGTTCATAATTTATGCTCTGTGAATGCAGTATGATCTTCAGTTCTGAAAACTAAGCAATATACTTATTTCTTTGACTGCAAGAAACTTGTTTTCACTTACAGTAAATATCAAAATGCTGCTTTTCCTAATGATCTATGAATGCTGTCTGTTCTTTGGTTTTGAAAACTAAGCAAGATTGTGATTTCATTGACAGGTATGCACTTGGTTTCTCTTACAGTAATGTCAGAACACTTGTTTTATCTAATGCTCTGTGAAGGCAGTATGTATTTTGGTTCTTAAAGCTAAGCCAGATACTGGTTTAATTGACAGTATGCACGTATTTTCACTTACAATTACTGTCATATTACTGGTTTAATGAAGGTCCTCTGAATGCAGTATATTTTTCAGTTTTGAAAACTAAGCCAAAAACCGATTTCTTTGATGGCTGTACACTTGTTTTCACATACAATCATTGTCAAAACACTAGTTTAACCTAATGCTCTGTTAATGCAATATGTTCTTTGGGTCTAAAAACAAAGCAAGATACTGGTTTCCTTTACTGCTATTCCTTGTTTTCACTCACAATCAATATCAAAACCATAGTTTTATCTAATGCTCAGTGAAAACTATTTTCTTCAGTTTTGAAAACTAAGCAAGATACTTATTTCATTGACAGCTATGCACTTTTTTCACTTAGAATTAATATTAAGACACCAGTTTTACCTAATGCTCTGTGAATGCAGTATGGCCTTTAGTTTTTAAAACTAAGCCAGATACTGATTTCTTTGACTACTATGCACTTGTTTTAACTTACAATGTAAGACACTGGTTTTACCTAACATACAGTGAGTATAGAATGTTCATTGGTTTTGAAAACTAAGGAATGTCTTGGTTTCCTTGACAGATATGCACATGTTTTTACTTGCAATCAATGTCAAAACACTGATTTTACATAATGGATTCTGAAATTAGTTGTTCTTCAGGATTGAAACTAAAACAAATCCTGGTTTCCTTGGCTGCTATGAACTTGTTTTCACTTATAATAGATGTCAAAACACTGGTTTTCCCTAATCCTCTGTGAATGCAGTATTATCTTTGGTTTTCAAAACTAACCCAGATACAGGTTTCTTTGACTGCTATGCATCTGTTTTCACTTAAAATCAATGTGAAATCAATGTGTATACCTTACACAGTCTGAATGTACCATGTTCTTCCATTTTGAAAACTAACACAGATACTGGTATCATTGACTTCTAGGGACTTGTTTTCAATTACAAAGAATGTCAGACCCTGATTATACCTAATGCCCTGTGAATGTCTTATGTTCCTCAGTTTGAAACTAAGCAATATACTGATTTCATTGACTACTTTGCACTTGTTTTCACTTACAGTAACATCAAAACCCTGCTTTTCCTAATGGTCTGTGAATGTAGTATGTTCTTCATTTGACAACTAAGCAATATTGTGGTTTCGTTGACATCTATGCACTTGTTTTCTCTTACAATCAATGCCAGAACACTTGTTTTACCTAATGCTCTGGGAATGCAGTAAGTTTTTTGCATCTTAAAACTAAGCCAGATACAGTTTAATTCATGGTAAGCACTTATTTTCACTTGCAATCAAATTAAAACCACTGGTTTTACCTAATGCTCTGTGAATTCTGTATATTCTTCAGATTTGAAAACAAAGATACTGCTTTCTTTGACTGTTATGCACTTCTTTTTCTTTAGAGTCAATGTCTAAAACTGGTTTTGCCAACAGTCTGGAATGCAGTATGCCCTTCTGGTTTGAAAACTAAGACAGATCCTTGTTTCATTGCCAGCTATGTGCTTGTTTCACTTACAGTCAGTGTCAAATCACTGGTTTTACCTAAGAGTCAGAGAGTGCAAGATGTTCTATTATTTTGTAAACAAGCCAGAATTTGGTTTCATTTACTGCTATGCAATTGTTTTCTCTTACATTCAATGTCAAAACACTGGTTTTATCTAACACTTTTGAATGCAGTGTATACTTCACTTATGAAAATTAAGCAAGATACTGGATTCAATGACTGCTATGCACTCATTTTCAATTACAGTCAATTTTAGAACACTGTTTTGACCTAACACAGTGCAAACAATTTATGTTTCTTGATTTTGAAAATAAAGCCAGAAACTGCTTTCATTGATTGCTATGCAGTTCTTTTCATTTACAGCCAAGTTCAGACCACTGGTTTTACCTAATGCCCTGTGAATAAAATATTTTATTCTGTTTTGTATACTAATCCAGTTACTGGTTTCATTGACTGCTAAGAACATGTTTTCACTTACACTCAATGTAAAATCACTGTTTATACCTAGCACTTTGTGAATACAATATGTTCTCCATTTGGAAAACTAAGAAGGTACTTGTATCATTGACTGCTATTCACTCAGTTTCACTTAGAATCAATGTCAAAACCCTGGTTTCACCTAAAACTATGTGAAGGCAGTATGTCCTTCAGTTTTGAAAACTAAGCCAGATGCTGGTTTCTTTCACCTTTATGCACTTGTTTTCACATGCAATCAATGCCAAACCCTGAGTTTACCTAACACTCTTTGAAAGCATTATGTACTTCAGTTTTGAACACTAATCCAGATATTCATATCATTAACAGCTATGCACTTGTTTTCACTTACAATCCATGTCAAAACATTGGTTTGCCTAATGCTCTGTGAATGCAATATGAAAACTAAGACAGAAACTGGTTTCATTGGCTTCTATGTGGTTGTTTTCACTATCAATCAATGTCAAAACTCTCGTTTAACCTAAATGTTTCTGAATTAAGTAAGTACATCATTTATGAAAGCTAAGCAAGATACTGATTTCAATGACTGTATTCACTTAAAATCAATGTCAAAACACTGGTTTAACCTAACTCTCTGGGAATATAGTATGTGCTTAGGTTTTGAAAAATAAGTAAGATACTGATTCATTGACTGCTATGCACTTGGTTTCACTTACAATATTATCAAAACACTGGCTTTGTGTAACACTTTTGGAATGCAGTTTTTCCTTGGGTTTTTAAAACTATGCTGGATACTGGTTTCATTGGCTGCTATGCAGATGTTTTCACTTACAGTCAAAGTCAAATCACTGTTTTAACATAACACTGTGAAAGCAGTATGTTTTTCAGTTTTTGAAAGCTAAGAAAGATATTGGTTTCATTGACTTCTATGGACTTGTTTACACTTACAGTCAATGTCAAGAGTCTAGTATTTCCTAATGCTCTGTGAATGCAGTATGTATTGCAGTTTTGAAAACTAACCCAGATATTCATTTCATTTATTGCTATGCACTTGTTTTCACTTACAATCCATGTCAAACATTGGTTTTAACTAATGATATTTGAATGCAGTATATCCTTCACTTTTGAAAATTAAAGCAGATACTTCTTTCTTTTACTGCTATGCACTTGTTTTCACTTAAAATCAAAGTTAAAAAAATACAGGTTTTCCTAACTCTCTGTGAATGTACTATGTTTGTAATGGTTTCAGAGTTTTATTTAACTATGTATTCCAAAAATATAAATTGGATTATTCTTGTAAACTAATCTGTTCATCTGGGCATGATTAAGTTATGATAAGGGCATTAACTGGGCCACATCAGGAGGGTGTTGGGCCCTGCCCCTTAGTGGGCATGGTCTCAAATATAAAGGCTAGGCAGCAGATCTGAGTTGCAGGGAATTGGAGAGAAGCAGATTGAGAGAAAGAGATTTGGAGAAGCAGATTTGAGAAGGAGTTCTGATGTTGGAGTGAGCTGATCACCGGATAGTCTACAGCTGGCCTTGTGGAGAGATGCAACGCAGAGAGTCTCATGGTCTACAGCTGAACTTGTGGTGGAAGCAGAAGCTAAGCAGCCCCAGGAACAAAGGAATCCAGAAGCCTGAACCCTGGAGACATCGGCAGCCATCTTGCTCCAACACATGGACTTTGGTATGGGAAGAACTGTATGTTTTGTGGCCTGGTAACTGTAAGCTTCTACCCCAAATAAATACCCTTTATAAAGACAGACCAATTATGGTGTATTTCAAAAGGCACACCTGTGGCTGACCAAAACAATGTTCTTCAGATTTGAAAATTAAACCTGATTCTAATTTCATTGACTGCTTTGCCCTTGTTTTCACTTACAATCAATGTCAAAACTAGTTTTTCCTAACAGTTTTTGAATGAAGTTAGTACTTGAGTTATGAAAACTAAGCAAGATACAGATTTCATTGGCTGCTATGCATTTGTTTTCAAATAAAATCAATATCAGAACACTGGTTTTCCCTAACACTCTTAGAATGCAATTTGTTCTTATGTATTTTAAATGATGCCAGATGCTGATTTCATTAACTGCTATCCATTTGTTTTCACTTACAATTAATGTCAAAACACTGTTTTTACCTAATGCCCTGTGAATGCAGTATGTTCTTCAGTTGTGATATCTAAGCATGATACTGATTTCATTGAGTGCTATGTACCTTTTTGTTTACAATAAATATCAAAACACTGGTTTGCCTAATCTTCTGTGAATGCAGTATGTTCTTCAGTTTTCAAACTTTAGCAAGATACTTATTTCATTAACTGCTATGTATTTGTTTTCCTTTACAAACAAAGTCATTTCCCTGATTTTACCTGATGCTCTGTGAATGCAGTAGGTTCTTCAGTTCCATGAACTATGCCAGATATTGGTTTCATTGACAGCTAGGTGCTTGATTTCACTTACTATCAATGTCAATAACAAGTTTTACATATCACTCATTAAATGCTCTATTTTCTTCCATTATGAAAACTATCAAGTTGATTGTAGGTGACTGATATCCACTTGTATCACTTAAAACAAATATCAAAACAGTGGTTTTGCCTAATGTTGTGTGATGCAGTAAGTATTTTGGTTTGGAAAACTAAGCAAGACTCTGGTTGTATTGACTATTAGGCACTTGTTTAAACTTACAATCAGTTTCAAAACCATGGTTTTACCTAATACTCTGTGAATATAGTTTGTCCTTTGGTTTTGAAAACTAAGCCAGATACTGGTTTCACTGACTGCTTTTAACTTAAAGTCAATGTCAAAACACTGGTTTTACCTAACACTCTATGGATAAAATATTTTATTCAGTTTTGTGTACTAAGCAGTTACTCATTTCAATGACTGCTAAGATCTTGTTTTCCCTTGCACTCAAAGTCAAACCACTGTTTTAACCTAATGCTTTGCAAATGCAGTGTGTTCTTCAGTTTTTAAAATAAACAAGCTATTAGTTTCATTGACTTCTATGGACTTGTTTACACTTACAATCAATGTCAAGACTCTAGGTTTACCTAATACTCTGTGAATACAGTATATTCTTCAATTTGGAAAACTTAGAAGGATACTTGTACCATTGACTGCTATTCACTTAGTTTCACCTACAATCAACTTCAAAACCCCAGTTTTACATAACACACATTGAGCATTTTATACTTGTTTTCATTTACGGCCAAATTTAAAATAGTTTTGCACATAATGTTTTGTGAATGCAGAATGTTTTTCAGTTCTGAAAAGTGCACTTGATACTTCTTTCACTGACTGATATGCACTTGTTTACACTTGCAGTCAATGACAAACATTGGTTTTACCTAATACTCTATCAATTTAGTGTTTTCTTTTACTTTGAAAACTAAGCAAGATACTGGCTTCATTGAGTGTTATGCACCAATTTTCATTTATACTCAATGTCAAAACAGTGGTTTTACCTAATGCTTTGTGAATGCAGTGTGTACTTTGGTTTTGAAAACTGAGCAATACTTTGGTTGTATTGACTGTTAAGCAGTTGTTTAAGCTTAAAATCAATGTCAATGCTGTGGTTTTTACCTAATACTCTGTCAATTTAGAATGTCCTTTGGTTTTGAAAACTAAGCCTTATACTGGTTTCATTGACTGCTTAACACTTATTTTCACTTAAATTCAATATCAAAACATTGGCTTTACCCAATGTTCTGAGAATAAAATATTTTATTTGGTTTTGTAAACTAAGTGAGTTAGTGGTTTCATTGACTGCTAAAAACTTATTTTCACTTACAATCACTGTTAATTTGCTATTTTAACCTAACTGTCTGTGAATGCAGTATATTTTTCAGTTTTGAAAACTAAGCAAGGTATTGGTAAATTTGACTTCTATGGATTGTTTCACTTACAGTCAATGTTGAGACTCTAGTTTTACCTAATGCTCTGTGAATACAGTATATTCTTCAGTTTGGAAAGCTAAGCAGGATGTTTGTACCATTGACTGCTATTCACTTAGTTTCACTTACAATCAATGTCAAAACAATGGTTTTACATAACACTCTCTGAATGCAGTATGTTCTTTGGTTTTGAAACCTAAGAACAATGCTGGTTGTATTCACTGTTATTCACTTTTTTCACATGCAATCAATGTCAAACTGGGGATATACCTAATAATCTTTGAATACATTATGTTCTTCAGTTTTGAAAACTAATCCATATACTCATTTCATTGACTGCTATACACTTGTTTTCACTTACAATCAATGACAAAACACTGGTTTTACCAAAAACTCTGTGAATATAGTATATTCCTCAGTTTTGAAACCTAAGCCAGACACTAGTTTTCACTTATAATGAAACCTATGCACTTGTTTTCACTTATAATGAGAAAACAGTGACTCACCCAATATTTTGTGAATGCAGCATGTTCTTTAATTTTGAAAAATAAGTCAGACACTGGTTTTAATGGCTCATATCCTTCATTTCATTTACAGACAATGGCAAAAATTTCATTTACAGTCAATGGCAAAACTCTGGTTTTACAGAATGCTCTGTGAATGCAGTATGTTCTTCAGATTTGAAAAGTAAAAATCACCCAGAACACCTAGTTTGGACTTGGTGATGTATGACAGCTATCCTGGGTAATGGAGAGAGCCTGCAGCTGCAGGCAGGATAATCTCTTCCATCATATCCATGGGATATAAGCCCCCTATCACTTGGTGGTAGAGGGGACATCACCATTCTAGACTCTTTGGGATTGGGGGATGAGGTATGGACTAGAGTGGACTTGCTGGTGTCCTGTTATAAACTTGTTGTGATTCATGCAATGGAAGAAATTAGAAAATCATGTGGAGCCAGGGGCCACTGGACACTTTGGGGGCAGGGAGAGGGAAGGGCAGTTGTAATACAGGGGCTTTTTTGGGGCTTGAGAATAGTCTTGGGTGATGTTGCAATGGAGTATATAGACCATTTTATATCATCATATATCATGCAGAACCGTGTGGAAGAAAGGGTGGTCTACAATCTGAACTGTGGTCCATGCATGGTGTCAAAGCCCCAAAATGTGTATATTTATTAAAGGGGATGTGTCACACTGATGAAGGATGTACACGTGGGGAGCTGTGGGAGGTGTGGGAGGTGAGACATATGGGTACTCCTAAAATTTCTGTGTAACATTTATGTAAATTGATGTATCCTAATAAAATAAAATTACAAAAAAATTACAAAAAGAATAAAAATAAACATAAAAAGATAGTGGTTCCATTGACTGATATGCCCCTGTTTTCACTTACAGTCAATGTGAAAACACTGGTTTTACTCAACACTCTGTAATACAGTATGTTCTTCAGTGTTGAAAAGTATTCAAGGTACAAGTCTCATTGACTGCTATGCATTCAGTTTCAATCACAATTAATGACAAAACACTGGTTTTAGCTAATGCTCTGTGAATGCAGTATGTTCTTCAGTTTTTAAAACAAAGCAAGACTGCTTTCATTAACTACTATGAACTTCTCTTCACTTACAGTCAATGTCAAACACTTCTTTTACATAACTCTCAATCAGTGCAGAATGATCTTCAGTTTTAAAAACTAAGCCAGATAATGGTTTCATTGACTGTTATCCTTTTGTTTTCAATTACACTCAATGTATAAACACTGTCTTTACCTAGTGCTCTGTGATTGCAGTATACTCTTCAGTTTTGAAAACAAAGCAAGATATTAGTTTCATTGACTGCTATGCACTTGTTTTCACTTACAATCTATGTCAAGGCATAGGTTTTACCTGTTGCTCTGTGAATGCATTATGTTCTTTTGTTTTGAAAAATCAGGCAGTTTCTGGTTTCATTGACTGTTTTACACTTGTTTTCACTTACAGTCTATATAAAAACCCTGGTTTTAAAGCTCTGAGAATGCAGTGTTTTCTTCATTTTGAAAACAAAGAAAGATTCCAGCGTCCTTGACTACTAATGCTCTGTCAATGCAGTGTGTCCTTAGGTTTAAAATCTAAGCCAGATATGGATTCAAGATGCTATGTATGTCTTGTCACATAGAGCCAATGTCAAAACACTGGTTTTACCTAATTCTTTGTGAATGAAGTATATTCTACCTCTTTCCAAAATCAGCAAATTGTGGTTTCATTGAATCTTATGGACTTGTTTTCACTTTTAGTAAATGTCAAACACTGGTTTTACCTAACATTCAGTGAATGCAGAATTTTCTTCAGTTTAAAAAACTAATCCTGATATTGTTTTCATTGATAACTTTTCACTTGTTTTCACTTACAGTCAATATCAAAACCCAGGTTTTATCCATCACTCTGTGAATGCAGGATATTTTTCAGTTATCAAAACAAAACCAGATACCAGCGTCCTTCACTACTATGAACTTGTTTTCACTTACAAAAAAATGAAAAAAACGTTGGTTTTACATAACACTATTGAAGTGCAGTATGATGTTGAGTTTGGAAATTTTGCAACATGCTGGTTTCATTGACTGCTATGCACTTGTTTTCACTTACAGTCAATGCCAAAGCACTGGTTTCCCTATTGCTCTGTAAATACTGTGTGTCCTACAGTTTTCAAAAATAAGCCAATTCCTGGTTTCTTTGCCTGCCATGAACTTTTCACTTACACTCAAAGTCAAGCAAAACAATGGATTAACCAAACACTCTTTGGAGGCAGTATGTTTTTCAGTTTTGAAAATTAGGCCAAGTAGTGGTTTCATTGAATTCCATGCACTTGTTTTTACTTACTGTCAATGTTAATACACTGTTTTTTTCCTAATGTTCTGTGAACAAAGTATGTTTTTCAGATTTTCAAAATAAGCCAAATATGATTTCATTGAATGTCATGCACTTATTTTCCCTTACATTTAATTTCAAAATACTGGTTTTACCTAACTCTCTGTGAATGCATTATGTTCTTCAGTTTAGGAAATTAAGCCAGATAGTGGTTTCATTGACTCACTGCCGTTGTTGACACTGTCAATGTCAAACACTGGTTTTACACTACACTCTGTGAATGCACTATGTCCTTTGGTTTTGAAAACTAAGCCAGTGACTGCTTTCATTGACTCCTATGCTCGAGTTTTCACTTCAGTCAATGTCAAAACACTGGTTTTACCTAACACTCTGTGAATGCAGAATATTTTTGCTTTTGAAAACTAAGCCAGATTCTCATTTCATTGGTTGCTATCCTTTTGTTTTCACTTACAGTCAATGCATAAACCCTGGTTTTACCAAACACTCTGTGATTGCAATATGTTCTTTAGTTTTGAAATCAAAGCCAGATACTAGTTTAATTGACTGATAGCACTTGTTTTCACTTAAGATCAATGTTAAAACCCAGGTTTCACATAATTCTCTGTGAATTAAGTATGTTTTATGGTTTGGAGAACTAAACAAGGTACTGAATTCATTCCTGCTTTGCACTTGTTTTCACTTACAGTCAATGTCAGAACACTGGTTTTACCGAACAGTCTATGAATGCTTTATGTTCTACAATTTTGAAAACTAAGGCAAGTACTGGTTTCATTGACTGATATGCACTTGGTTTCACTTACATCAATATTAAAACACTGGTTTTACCTAATACTCTTTGAATGCAGTATACTCTTCACTTTTGAAAACTAAGCAAGATACTGGATTCATTGACTCTATGCACTCATTTTCACTTACTGTCAATGTCAGAACACATCTTTTACCTGATGCTCTTTGAATGAAGTATATTTTACAGTTCTTAAGACTAAGTCAGATACTAATTTTATTGACTGCAATGCCCTTGTTTTCACTTACAATAATGTCTAGACACTGGTTTTACCTAACACCCTAAGAATGCAGTATGTTTTTCCTTTTTGAAAACTAAGCCAGATACTGGTTTCATTGAGTGTTATGCATTTGGTTTCACTTACAATCATTGTCAAAACACTGGTAATACCTAATGCTCTTTCAACACAGTATGTTATTCAGTTTTGAAAACTAATCCAGTTACTGGTTTTTATGACTGCTATGCACATGTTTTCACTTGCAATTATATCAATACACTGGTTTTACCTAAAGATTTGTGAATACACTGTGTTCTTCAGTTTTAAATGCTAAGGAAGATAGTGGTTTCATTGACTGCTATGCACATGTTTTAACTTCCAATCAATGTAATTCACTGTTTTTACATAATATTCTGTGAGTACAATATGTTCATCTTTTTTGGAAACTAAGCACGATTGTGGTTTTCTTGTAAGCTATACAGTTGTTTTCACTTACAGTGAATATCAAAACAGTGATTTTACCTAACGCTCTCTGAAAGTAGTTGTTCTTCAGTTTTGAGAGGGTTGTCTATGGCCTGAACTGTGATCTATGTCTGATGGCAAAGCTGCAAATTGTGTGTAACTATCAGAGGCGTTATGCCACACTTAGGGATGTGCATGTGGGGGGTTGTAGGAGGGGTGGGTGGTGGCATATGGGTACTCCTGGAATCTCTGTGTAACATTTATGTAATCAATGTATCCTAAAAATGTATTTAGATATATAAAAAATAAATAAATAATTAATTAAAAAAAAGTAAAGTAAGCCAGTTCCTGGTTTCATTGACTGCTATGAACTTGTTTTCACTTACAATCGATGTCAAAACATTACTCTAACAAAAAGCTTGTGAATGCAATTTGTGTTTCAGTTTTGAAGACTAAGCCAGATATTAGTTTCACTGATTGTTATGCACCTGTTTTCTCTTACAATCTGTGTCAGAACACTATTTTATTTAAAGATCTCTGAATGCAGTATGTCCCTTAGTTTTGAAAATGAAGTAAGATACTGACTCCACTGACTGCTATGCACTTATTTTCACTTACACTCAATGCCAAAACACTTGTTTTACCTAAAGCTAGGTGAATGAAATATGTACTTCAGTTTTGAAAGACAAGCAAGACACTGATTTCATTGAGTGCTATGCAATTGTCTTCAATTATAACCAATGTAAAAACTTTGCTTTAATTAATGCTCTGTGAATGCTTTAAGTTCTTCAGGTTTGAGATCTAAGCCAGATACTGGTTTCATTGACTGTCATGCACTTGTTTTCACTTACAATCAATTCAAAACACTGGTTTTAACTAATGCTCAGAGAATTCAATATGTCCTACAGTTTTGAAAACTAAGCCGGATATTTATTTCATTGACTGCTGTGCATTACTTTTCACTTAAAATCAATGTGAAATCACTGTTTAACCTTATGCTCAGTGAATGCAGTATGCTTTTACATTTTGAAAAGTAAGCAATATACTGATTTCTTTGACAGCACTGAGCAACATACTGATTCACAGATCCTTTGGTAAAACCAGGGTTTTAACATTGATTTTAATGAAAACAAGGGCATAGCAGTCAAATAAAATGGCATCACTCATTTTTCCTACCAGATTGGCATTCTGAATCCAGAGATTTATGATAAACCAGTGTTTTGACTTTAACTGTAATGTAAGAAATGCATAACACTCAAAGAAGGCAGTATCTGGCTTAGTTTTTAAAACAAAAAATATACTGCAATCACAGAGCATTAGGGAAAATGAGTGTTTTGTCATTGTTTATAAATGAAAGCACGTGCATTGCAATGAATCTATTTCTGGCTTAGTTTTCAAAAATGAAAAATATGTTATGTAAAGCCTGTGTTTTGACTTTAATTTTAATTGAAAATAAATGCATACCACCAATTAAACGATATCTGGCTTAGTTTTAAGACCAGAAGAACATATTGCAACCACAGAGTTTTAGGTAAAACAAGTGTTCTGACATTGATTGTAAGATTAAACAAGTGCATACCTCTCAATGAAACCACAACCTTGTTTCATTTCCAAAACCAATGAACATACTGCATTCACAGACCATTAGGAAAAGTAGCATTTTGATATCTACTGTAAGTGAAAACAAGTACATAGCATTCAATAAAATCAGTATTTTGCTTAATTTTCAAACTGAAGAACAAAGTGCATTCACTGAATGTTACATATAACCAGTATTTTGACATTGATTGTAATTGAAAACAAGTGCATAAATGTCAATGTAAACAGTATTGGGCTTTGTTTTCAAAAAGGAAGGACAGTGCATTCAGAGAGTGTAAGGTATAAACATTGATTTCACATTGATTTTAAATGAAAACAAGTGTATTGCAGACAAGGAAACCTGTATCTGGCTTAGTTTTAAAGCTGAAGAAAATAAAGCATTCACAGAGCCTTAGGTAAATCCAGTGTTTTGACATTGATTGTAAGAGAAAACACATGCATAACAGTCTATGAAACCAGCATCTGTCTTAGTTTTCAAAAAGGGAGAATATACTTCAGTCTCAGAAATTTAGTTCAAACCAGTGTTTAGACTATTGTATATGAAAACAAGTGCAGAGCAGTGAATGAAATCAATATCTGGCATAGATTTCATGAAAGAAGAACGAACAGCATTCTCAGAGCATTAGGTAAAACCAGTGTTTAGACATTATTTTAAATGAAAACAAGTTTATTGCAGTCAATGAAATCAGAATCTGGCTGTTTTGGTCAGCCACAGACGTGCCTTTTGAAATATACCAAAGATTGGTCGGTCTTTATAAAGGGTATTTATTTGGGGTAGAAGCTTACAGTTACCAGGCCACAAAGCATAAAGTTCTTCCCTCACCCAAGTCCACGTGTTGGAATAAGATGGCTGCCGACGTCTCCAGGGTTCAGGCTTCCAGGTTCCTCTGTTCCTGGGGCTG
>PVKH010001176.1:0-31794 GCA_004027955.1 Chaetophractus vellerosus | reverse complement strand
GCGGGACACCGCAGCGGGGGGAGACAAGCAGACACAGAAGAACGCAAGAATGAACACAGTGAGAACAAGCAGAAAGGAGGTGAGCTCTCAAGTGAGATGAGCTTCCTGTCACTGGAGATGTTCAAGCAGAGACTACATAGTCATCCCATACGGTTGAACTCAGGACTTAGATTTCCAGCTGACATTCAACCCTTAGTTTCTATGGCTACAAAACCAGGTCAAAAGTTACTTAGTCATCTCATAATCTACTTTTCCTTCTGTATGCCATAGCTTGCCTAATTGTATTATACCCTTTTTTGACAATAAGTATTAAAATTCTTGGGGGCCGACTGGATAGCCCAGTGGATAGGGCGTCGGCATACCACATGGGAGGCCCCGGGTTCAGTTCCCGGGGACCTCTCCTAGCGGGCAGACCACCTTGAGAATGGCAAGCTGCCATGGGTGGGCCAGAGCCACCGTGGGCAGGGCAAAAAGCTGCCACGGACAGGGAAAAGCCGCCAGGGGCAGGGCAGGTCACCCACAAATGGAGCACAGCCAGCCACCCGCGAACTGAAAGCCGGCCGTGATGGAAGCAGAAGCCGCCCACAAGCGGGGAAAGCCACACCTGCGCAGTGACCAGTCTCAGCGTGCCGCCGCAGCAGGGGGGAGGGGAGATATGTAATAAAATAAATAAATCTTTACAAAAATAAATAAATAAAATAAAATTCTTGAACCTCTTCCACACATAAAATTAGACACAATTTCTTATTGACAAAATATCATTCAAATCAGTCCTTTAATTTTGTATACTTCCTTGTGTGTGTCAGACACTCATTCTTTCTCAAAAACAATTAAACTATAATAGCTGAATTCATTTTAGCTGAGAATTTTCTCTAGCTAATGATCCATTCTTCATTCTTTTCTCATATATATCTGTATGTCAAGGATTACTATTGTCTATAATAAATCATCCCAAACTTTCAGTGGCTTTTGATAATTTCTTAGTAATATTTTCTTTTAACACCTACCCTAGAAATTATCACATACATTCCTGATTAACTACAGCATAATAGAAAAACTGATTTAGGTTTAGAAATGTTAAAATGTTTTCTTCTTTCCTACATTTCTTTCCTTTCTTGCCATGCATTTTGTTATACATCCATGTTAAACTCCATAAAGATATTACAATTATTGTTTTGTTCAGACCATATTCAGTTATATTTACTCACAATATTTAATATTTCTGTTATGCTTCATTTGCTTCTGCATTACCATGTTCCCATAAGGATTCTGAGTGTCCCTACATTTTCTTTTTGGTTATACCAAGAAGGCAAGACCCTTACTGCTCTTTATCTGAGACATTTATCATAATTGGGTTTTCAGTGAACAATTTTAAGGGATGAAGTAATGCTTCCCCTTAGACAAAGAGCAAAATTATATGTGCATACTATAAAAATGATGAATCCTCCCATCTTTATTCTTTTCCTTGAGCAAAAGCAAATATACATGAAATTATCATCTTGCTCCACCTGTTTTACTCCAGGAGACTTGGGGAGCATGGAGAAACAACAGAAAAATGAAGCTCAAATTTTCTACTGGTATGTGAGCAATAAAAATATTTGTCTCTGACTCAAGGGTCTTATGGCTTCTCTCAGCATTTATGAAACTGTAACAGGCTAGCTTGTTATATAGTAAGTAGGATAAAATCACATAAGCATCAAAGTTTTTGACATTTTACAATTCATTAGAACTGTGTTCTCCTTTGTTCCATCAATTATTAAACCCCATTCACTAAGTTTTAATTCTAGATCATGTAGTTCTCAGCTCCTTGTAATTTTTAAATTGTTCCTTTTGTTTTAATAGTCTTTGATTCATAGTTGAAATGTTTCATCCTTTCATCTATTTTTCTTCATTTTCTCTAACTACAATATCTAGATCATCTGTGGGCCTGCTTTTAGAATTCATTTAGTCTCTTGATTTTTTTGGTCATTGTCCCCATACACACTTTGCATCTCATGTTTTATTTATATATTATATATGTTAGGAAAAAATTTTAAAAGATCAGTATAGATTCCAGATGATGTCATCTTCCACTAAAGAGAGTTACCCTTTCTCTTTGTTAGTCAAAGTGGATGAAAACTTGATCCCCATAATATAATAAGGATTTAAACCAGTGTGGCTGGGTTT
The DNA here is from genome assembly GCA_004027955.1 of Chaetophractus vellerosus. Lineage (NCBI taxonomy): Eukaryota > Metazoa > Chordata > Mammalia > Cingulata > Chlamyphoridae > Chaetophractus > Chaetophractus vellerosus. The sequence goes on along the minus strand of PVKH010001176.1, from coordinate 29,628 downwards.
GGTATTAGTAGGACTCAGTTTATTTCTGGTTAGCTCCTTTTCTTCAGGTATGGGTCACATGTGCTTTTTTTTAAGAGTCTGGCATGGGCTGTATCTTTAGCCCTGACTCAGGAAAATTCTCTTTATCTGTAATTTAACTTTACCTCACTATACAGTTCTTTAATGTTTTCAAATATAATATTTATATATTTTCAGGAATTTCTATTTGATGCTGTGGAAACACCATGTTACTATTACCTACTATATTTGATTCAGAAGTGGAAGTCTTCACCTGTATAATTTTCAACTATGGGTTACTTAACACCATCAAAAATTACTTCATCAGAATCTCTGAGAAAGGGGCTCAGGTATTTGCCTTTTATAAGCTCTGTACACATCAAGAGGTAAAAAAATTTCTGTCTTAGGAAACAGAGATTTAAAGTCCATAAATTAAATTTTCTTTTATTCAGTCAATTAAATTAGATTTTCTTAGAATCCAATAACATTCCAGTTTGTTACTACAAAAAAAGCTCTGAAAAGAAAATTTTAATTAATGATGTAGGAAGACCCAAATATAGTAATTACTAGGATATCATGAGTTCACTAGCAGGAAGAAAAATCAACAAACATCAATCTTATTTTAAATAGGTTTAGTAAGCAGAGAGGTTAAGAAAATATATCAAAGAATGAATCATAATTTCAAAGTATTTGATGGAGCCTCATGACATCCTTGTGGGTAAGATGGAGAAATACTCCATAACTGATTGTTTTAGTGCATAAATATGATTGATAATATTGTTGAGGCTTTAAGTTGCTTTGTACAAGAAACAGTATGTCAAAGCAGAAGGATGTTTCTATGGTTTTATCTTCCTGTGCTTTCGTTTTTATCAGTTGTATAAATGAAGGTAAGAAAAACATTTCAGTCATTTTTATAAATCTTTTAAGCTTTGGAGAAATTTTCAGATATAGTTGGCTGACTAAATCCAGATTTGTTAAAAAATTTGACACTCTAGAATAATCAGTCAAAATAGGCCAAAATTTTTCAATCTATAAAATTCTTTTTTAAACTGCAAAATATCTTAATAAGATAGAGGAAATGTGTTGTTGTTGTTTATATGAAATGCTGTGGGGATAATTATGACAAGTTTCGTATGATGTGACATTGGGGAAAATGTATTAAAAAACTAATATAATCACAGACCAAACTGAAAGGAGAAAAATATTGAGACAAAATTAAGTAATAGTAGTAATATTTTGCTTGTCTACGCATCATGTTGCAAAGATTATACTTAAGGTATGAGAATCATATCACATGTGGTTACCCTTTCTCCTACCCTAAAGTCCATGAGCCTGTGTGTTTGTAACAGAAAATCACAATTGAGGAGTTGTGTTTTGGACAAGACAACCACATTTACAGGTGAGAGCACTTAGTGGGGGGTCTTTAACTCTTAGTTCTGCCCTGTTCTTGGTTCTGGGATATCCCTATGTTTCAAGTTAGGACAGTAGCAGTCTCCAAAATAGTGTTTGGTCTGCAGTTAATAAAGGGGAAGTCCTCCTTGTCAGGGACAATCCCAAGGAGTTGGAAGACTTCAGTATATTAATCATTTAATATGATGCTCAGAGAAATCTGAAATTCTCTGAGGCTCTAGGTTACACTGAGTCTTTTATTTTCCTTCAAGAAGGAACTTAGTGACTAGAAAACAACATTTCCAACCAAGGTAAAGAAAGAAAAGCAGGTGGTCAGACACTTTTTAGGGAACAATTGGAGTATGATTTCCTTCTATATATACAGTTAAACCAAGGTCTTCCAAGAAGTAAAACTATTTACACAATACTCTATGAAAAGCTATTTGTATTCCCAATATGGTCTTCCCTGTTACATCTTCACTCAGGCAAACCGAGCTTATGTGAGCCCATGGTCCTTAACCACAAGCCTATGCAAGAGTAACTTCTTGTTATCTGTGTCTGTTAATGCCTCCTTCAAGAGTGCCCATGGCATCATGATTAGAAATATTAAAATTTTTTCATCGCTTTTTCCACTTTCCTTTAAAATCTCAAGTTGGAGTTGCTGATCATTATGGAAATGAATGAATATTTCCTGAGTGCTAAGAATTGTGTTAGTCACCACATATATTTTATTTCAGATAAACTCAGTTCAACATGCAGAATAGATATTGCTGACCCCATCTTATAGACGAACAAATTGGGACAGAAGGAGCATAAGTAGCAGAACTAGAATCTGAACGCAGATCTGTCTTGATCCAAAATCCATGTCCATTCCGTGTCATTATCTTGCCTTTTTAACTATTTTGATTCATGATTACAATTGAAAAGACTGCTGAAAGACCATGATAGATGCCTTTGCATCAGGTTAAAGAGTTTTTGTAAGGCTTGTCACTCTTTGAATTTGAGATATAGCAAATAGAATATATGTTATCAGGCATAGTGGGGGTGAAGGGAGTATAACTTTCTAAAGAAATGGTAAGACCTGTTCTGTTGCCTGGTTATCGCTCACATCTGAAGCAGAAACACATTCCAAGATGTTTATCTTTTATTTCAAACCTCTAGCAAGAAGACTTGAGTATGCATTCTCAGTCTGATAACAAAATCTCTGGGATTTCTTTTATGGGGCAGATGTGGGTATTTTGCTTCTTCTTATGGGTTATGCCTCAAGCAATTGTCAGTCTTTCCCCAATTCTTCTAATAGTGATTTCTACAAACATAAAAAGTATCCATTTTTAAGACTGTCATTTGCTCCACATTGCCCTTGGCATAGAAAGCAATAGGGAATATACATTTTTAAAAAGTAAATAAGGGCGTGTTCAAGTTGGAAATTCTTAATCCTAATGCATTAAGGAAAATTGAAATGATTTACTGAGGCACAAATCAACACCTAAGGAACACACAACGTGAATGAAAGATTGAGGATTATATCATAAAAAATAGGGGAGGTAAACTAACAGTTTTCAGAAAAAGGTCCTGGGGCAAACTTGAGAAGTGATCAAAGGGAAGAGCTACTAATAGCTTTAGAGCTTTTGGTAAATTAATGAGAATGACCTAGGTTAACCCATAAATTAGCTAAGTCAACTATCAATATTATTTATAGGATCATACTATCTCCAGAAAACAAAATTTAAGTTTTGATGTATAAGCCTGTTTCTGTTTCTATGTGCTCACAATGGATTTGAGTTTTAAATATATTCCTGCTATATTTCATATTTCTTCTCCAATATTTTAAACATGAACTACTATGCATTTTATAATCACCCAATCTCTCTGAATTCTCTACTTCTTAGCATGATATTCCATTTCATGCATATTTATATATGATGCACATGTGTTTTTATTTTTATTTTAAACTATATCTATGTTGTGGCATGATCTAGATAAATGAATCATAGGAAATATTTCCAAAGTGTTATTAGTACTATTTCTAATTTCTGGATATCTTTCTCATAAAATAATTCCTACTCTTCCCCAATCCATTATAGACCACAATACAAAATATATATGCAAATATATGAATAAAAGTAAACTTATATTTTACTTTAACATCAGAGTGATATTTTAAACACCAGTTTTTTATGACTGGAAATGAGATTTCTGATAATTTATATGCAGTAGTATCTCTTTCCAATGGTTCTAAGCATTCAATCTCTTCAGAAATTTAAAACATAAATAAGGAAACAAATTTGTTAACCTGCTGCAAACTAATATTCCCAAGAGAAGAATTAAATTAGAAAACCCTTTCTGCCCCTACTGGCATTGCTAAGACATCAAAATATGATGTGCTAACTCAATTCATTTTCTTACATTACTAAGATTCATTTAATTTTTATATTATTTATCCTCATTCAAACTCATGGAAACAGATTTTTTTTAAGTTTACATTAGTGCTACATTTAATGAACAGAAGGTTAATGATACTTATATTTGAAATATCATATTCCTTTAATTTTGATTACTTTTTCATCCCTTAGTTAATACAGTAGCTAGTTGACTACTAAAAAGAAATATGTGTGCACTAGTTATAGATAGAGGTATATTGTGAACATTTCCTGTTATTAGGTCTCTAACAGAAGATAATAAATGTTAATAAACCTATTTTATCATAATTAGTGTAGGCAACTTAGGTCAGGTTGATCAATAGAAGAAAATGAAGTTCATCAAGTTACGTTATTTTGGGATAAAATTTTACTATTTTTATTTTATCATTTTAATTTATTTTTACCTTACTTTGTAATTTTACTATTTTTATTTTGCTATAGGGTACACTTAAAATTCCAAAGTAAACTTGAAAATGTTAAAATAAAATATCCTAGGATTCAGGTATACAGAAATTTGAAAGTTTACAGCAATAAGCTATATCTCCTCACAAATCAACACTAACATGAAATTGATTAAGTGTGAGGACTCTTGGTGAAAATATTTGATGAGCTAAGATATTTAAATCCATTCACTAATTTAAATAATATAAAACATTCCTTCATTGGTTATATAGAAAAAGGTATCAGAAGCAAAATAAAAGGGCAATGATAGAATAAAGTGATAACAATCCTTTGAAAAATACTCTACTGTACAGCATCTATGTGTGAATCTAACCTTTGAGTATCAATCATTTTCAGTTTATTGCTTCAGGTTTTGGATTCCATTAATTTGAATGAGAGTCAGCTGGCTGAACAGAGAAAGCATTTACAATGGAAGAAGATGCTTTTTCAGAACCAGGATATAAACCCTCTTTTGACAATCTAAAGTGTGATTTTCTCAGAGATAATCCATGTCAAACCAATAGTGACTACTCATTTTAATTAGTTGCTGGCAGTTTTGTAAATTCAATTCCTGCTTCTGAAGTCAAAATTCTGGAAAGAGAATGCTTTCATTTTGTTAATTGTTAGACAAATTTTCAGGACTGAGTAACATGAAAGAGGAGTTCCTAAGCAGCAGGCAGTTCTTAAATGGCCATGCACTTGTGGCTATTAAGAGTTCTCTTAGTAGGCTAGAATGTTAGCATGGTGGATTTACAAGTTTGAGTTTGTCTTTCAAATAAACCATACTACTGGACTCACTTCACATGAAAGCCAATGGTTTTTTTTTTTCCCCTTCAGTCAGGTGTCCTCATGATTCTGACTGAATTGGGCATATGTGAAGTTATTTGAATTAAAAGTATGATCTAATACCCCAATACAAGATTTGATGCTATAAAGCACAGTGTTCTAATCCCTTTTGTGATATTCACTCCCTTAGTGGCCTAAGGCAAAAATCTTTGTCTAGGTTTCAAAGACATATGAAAGTGCATGTAGAAATAGGAATCACAAGCTTCCTCACAAGCCCCTCTATCTCAATCAAAGGAAAAGACTTGCTTAAAATTCAGCTCACGTTTGAAAGAAAACTTAGAGAATTGGTTCTTCCATGCAAGTAAAATTTTTGAAGGCTTCTTCCTACCTGAGAATCTGCTATCCTTGTATGTGGCTTTAGGCTATTCGGGGAAGAATTCTCAAGGAGAGAGTGACCCCTGGAGGCAGACAGAGCTCTGTCTTGGCCAGATTTGGCTTTTGTAACTTTTAGAAATTTCAGGGAAAGGCCTCTAACGAGAAAGAATGGGATCCGGGCAAATTCCAGGGTCTACCTCACCTTTCTCCCCACCTTCTTCCTCTACATCCTCTATCCTATTTGTAGAGAACATAATGAAATCATAAATGTTAGAAAATAAATATCCTGAAATATGTGTCACTGGTGCATAAGCTCCAGGAAGGTAGAGTCTGTTTTATCTTTATAGCTCCATCTCTTAGCAAAGTGCACAGTACATACTTAGCACCAAATAAAACTTCGTGGAAACTGTAAATGAACAAATTAATAAGTCTAGCCCAATTCCTTTATTTTGCAAAGATTAAGTAAATTGCACAGGGCTCCACACTTGGCAAAAGACGTTAAGGCTGATTGACCACCCAAGGAAAACAAGGTGGGCAGGATTAAAAGAGTTCTAAAACTTTCAGCCTGAAATGAGATATGAAAGAACCTCCAGCAACAGATTGTAGCAATATTTCTTTTCTTCCAACCTACAATCACTGGCCCCTGTATTTCCACCTTTAGAATGACTGATAATTTTATTCAGAAGGAATCCATAAGTGTCATTAGCTTCATATCATCAAGGGTGGGCTGGTTGACTCGGTGTGACTCATAAGCATTATACCAAAACATCAAGTCATGATGAAAAAGCTTTAGTTTCTCCAAGATCAGTCTTGTCCTACCAGCTGACACAAATTAAATTTAAGGCATTGACCATTGTTAATTGACATTACTCCTGGTGACAACATGGTTTAAACATTTGATCAGTTACTTAAACTTTAATACTAAATGAATCATGTGAGACAGTCTTTAGTTGTAGGCAGAACATGAAGCTACTGTAGATTGGACTACTAAACATTGTCAAGGCATTAGTATAGCAAATGCAGGAATTTTTTCCCTAAAAATCCAGTATCTGAGATAGGGAAAATCCAAGATTTGTTGAAACATCTCACTTTATTTTATGTTTTACCATTTTAAATGATATTATGGTTAGAGTTCCATGTTTGTCTTTGCTGCCTAACATCTCTAATGGGTTTTGGCTATTGGGTGTCAATGTGTCTACTGTTACATCATCAGAACAAAAAATGAAACGTATATAGATGCAATTATAAGACAGATTTCATAAACTTCATTACTTTATTTAGGATCAACTATGCTTTCTCTCAACTGAACAGTCTTGTATTGAGAAAAACACAACAGCAAATTTAAACTAACCTTCTTCTGTCTTGCCCCACAAAAATGTAGATCTTTTTATACAGTTCTATATTCTTTCTTCAAACCCTCAATTTCTCCTCAAATATCCTTAATTCTTAGTTTCTCTACCACATAATCTAGAATTAGTCTACATTGGCAGTTGTATTTATTGCTTCTCTCTTTTTAAAAGAAAAGCTGGTATCATTTGTATCATTGCAATTATAAAAGTAATTTTATGTTTTTTATGTATAAAACAAAGATATCATAAAGAAAAAATAACTCATGACTCTACTACCAGAGATAAGCAATACTAACTTTTTAGTTGTTTGCTAATATAGTAATTTAATAGTTTAATAATTATATATATTATATAATCATAGCTTATAATTATAGTTTATAATTTAATGGTTGAGCCTATCCTGTATATTTATTTTTACATTCTGCTTTTCTCACATAATATAACATTCTGAAGTCCTTAAAGTTTTGTTTTAATGTTTAATTGCTTTTTTGTTTTGTCATTTGCCTTGTTTTTTCACTTTTAAAGTCTTAAGTGTGTTGGTAAGCATACTTTTAGTTTTTAGAAATTCTGCTAGGGGCCAGCTGTAGCTCAATTGGTAGGGTGCTGGTTTACCACGTGGGAGGCCCGGGGTTTGGTTCCCCGGGCCTCCTTGAGCGGGCAGGCTGCATTGAGAAGGCAAGCCGCCACCGCAGGGCAAAGCTGCCACGGGCAGGGCAAGCCCCCATGGGCAGGACAAGCTGCCCGCAAGCAGGCAAGGCTACCCACAAGCAGGCAAGGCCGCAGCGCGGTGAGCTGACTCGGCGGGTCGCCCCAATGGCGGGGAGACAAGCAGACACAGAAGAACGCAAAAATGAACACAGCAAGAACAAGCAGAAAAGGGGGGATATATAATAATAATAATAATAATAATAATAAAGAAATTCTGCTAGTGGTGCTTTATTTTTTAAGAATATTTTAATTTTATATTTATATAGTTACCAAAATCAAGGATGAACTCTATCATTTAAATCTATTCTAACATAATTTCACCCCTTGTCACATCCTGTCATCTTCTCTCCTAACTTTCCAGGTATTATTACTATAATCAAGTAGTATTGTGGACAAGATTATCATTTTTAACATTTTATTTCTCCATGATCCATTTTCTATTTTAAGCATATATTTTAAATTTGCAAGCATTTTAAAGTAAATATACTGTGGATATTTTGACTTAATCCAAGCCCTTGACTAATTTTAATGTTCACCATACTAACTTTTCCCCCCATCACACCTTAATTTTGTTTTAGCTTCTTAATGACTGAATGTACCTATAATTTTGTTTCCTGTCTTAATGTTGGTAAGCTTGCCTATAATTGAGATTGATTAATTTTGAGTTTTTACTGTTCTCCTTTTCGATCCACAAACTCAACTACTGTACAACTGAAGAAAGTTAACTTCACTTACATAGCTGGTCAAATCCTTGTTCCAGGTATGTTTGTTTTTGTTGTTGACCTCCTTATTCCCTACCAGCAGGTCAGTGACAATATAGCAGAAATCAATTTATACTTACTCCTTTTTTAGAGCTTTACACTCAGGGGAACATATAACCAGTTAAGATCAGGGTAAGACTGTCCCACCCAGCGGTTGATGTAGATACAACATAGACATGTCATCTTCCTTTCCCTATACCTGTCAAAGCCTGATCCTCCATTTTCCTCCATCTTCCATTATTCATTAGCTCTACATTTTGAAAAAAAAAAGTGTCAGAAAAATCTAACCTCAGGAATTGGAAGAAGGTCAGTCAAAACTTGAAAGCACAGAAATTTCTATTCTTTAACGTTTCCAGTAATAATTTTTGTATTGCTATTGAATTTTTAGTTTCCCTGTAATCCTACTTACTTTCAATAAACACTCTTTCATATCATGAAGTTGTTTTTAATCTTTCCTAACTTTGCCTTTAGTCTTTTCTTTCTACTACAAGGAATCACGAAGTCATGTTTCATATCAAGGATGATAAGTGATTTTATAAAATCTTCCTATAAATCTTGTGTTATTTCATTTTGAGGTTTATCCCTCCTCTGAATCTTTCAGTTGACAATCCCTTATTCTTATGATTCACACTGGATTATTTCTTTTTACTTATTCTTAAATGAGAACTCCCATGAAATAAATTAGTCTGGTCCTTAGAAAATGCCAAATTTCAATACAAATAAATGTGTTTGCCAATAGAATAAGACTTGTTCTCTGAACATGTTTAACCCTATGGGTCTAAAGCTGGAGGTTAGACTGAGACATTCAGCTCCTTTTCCAAATCTGACCCTGGTAGGCTTGCATTTTGTAAAGTTCTGATGTCCTGAGATGGGAGTTTTTTCCTACCCTACTGCCTAGAATTCTGATGTTGGCAAGAATTCCCCAGTATTCCACTTTATTTTCTGCCTATATACCAATAGGGAAAGGAGGATCAGAGGCATTGTGCAATAGTGGACTGAGCTGTTATTTTCAAGTTGACTAAGACCTTAAATTGTGGGGAAAAACCTAAGGATATTTCCATTCACTTTCAGGTAGGGAGGCTTGTGTTTACCTTATTGTGTGTATGATTGGCATTTACCAATTCAGTCCTATCAGTCTTGCTACCAGTGGAAATTCTTCCCAGATTCTGGCACTAGAACAACTTTCAGTGATAGTTTTCAGTGTCATTTTGAGTTTACTAATTTAGGTGGGCTTGAGTATTATAGTGGGGATTGGAAAAGATTATATCAGGAAATACTAACGATCTTAATCCAGAACCTACTGTACCTTAAAATTTTTTTGAGGTATATCTTTAATCAGACGAGTGAATCTTTTTAATCTGCTGAGTTGTAACAATAGCAATAATTCCAGCTCAATTTATTTAGTTCTATTTGTGTGGTATTCGTGTATTTCTATTATTGGAGACAATATCAAACTAGCATGAACAGAAAAGTTCACAGAATTGTCTTCAAGTATGGCTAGGCCATAAGTTCAAGTACAGCATTCAGTTCTTGAGTTTTTTCCATTTCTCAACCTCTTAGATCTACTGCTATGCTTTGATTTAATTTCAGGCAGAATTTTTCTACAAGTGACATCTATAAACCCGAAATTTAAATTCTTCTAGTACATTAATCACAGCAAGAAAAAGAGCTTTGTTTTTCATAGCATTGGACACTTTGTAACATGTGTCCATTGTGACCCATTCCCTGGGTCAGGGTGATATGGAACTTTGACTAACCAAGGTTATGATTTGGTAATCTAAGCTGTAGACCAGGTATTAGGCCAGTGCAACCAAAATCTCATGGAGTTTGAGGAATGTGTGGAGATAATTTCCAAAATAATGGTTGAAGTAGGGTTTCTTTGGCAATGTACTTTTCTAAAGGCTTCTGGGTTTTCTCTATTTTCATTCACCCAATTCCTTCAGCTCATAACTAAAGACAGAGACCCTTATTGTTGAGTCATGGTCCTTGAATCTAGATTCCAGCAATATCAGTGTGTCTGTGTCTAAGGCCTGAGTGCTTTCCCTAGTCTCAGAGCAATGCACAATCATAGCATGGGGTGTGAAGGAATAATATGCCCTTTATAACAGGTTGCATTGCAATGTGAATCTTTTCATTTGTGGAACAATAGTTTCTTTTGATTGACAGGGGGAATAAATAGTAGGAAAGACTTCCTCAGCTACCAGAACAGTCCCACATCTAAACTTCCATCTTTCTCCCATGGCTGGACCTAACTATATCCTTGGACATAGATTTCTGTTTTTTCAATCCACCAAAGATCAGTGTTATTATGCTATAAACCATACAGATTTTCTTGGTCACAGAGAGAAGGGGCCTCTGTGATTTTTGTACTAAGTTCCCCAAAACTCCCAGCCTTAGTTGCCATAATATTTGTGCTCCGAGATAAAGAAATAATCATTTAACAGATGCTTTGCTAGCGCATATCTAGAATTGCATACCTCCCAGACTAGACTGAAAGGACCCTCATTGTCATCTAACATATGTCAACTCAGCCTATTCTACATTATATACCTCACTGTCTTATCACTCCATAAATTGATAGTAGGGTTTCCCAAAGAAAAACTGAAATACTCTTACTTGAAGAAGTATTACTAGGTGCTGGGCAGACAAAAATTATGGAATTCCATTACACACAACTACTATGTCAAGACACTATGATAGTACAAAGTTGAATAATATAGCCCCTCCAAGGAGTTTTCAGTCCAGTGTCTGTGTGAGGGAATAGAGCAAAGAAGCCAGCCACAAAGATACAAATAATCACGCAAGACAAAATAAGATGAATGTCTTAAGAGAAGTGACACTATAAGGGGCAAATAGTGATAAGGAGAATCAAGATGGTATTATGTGAATTAAAGCCCTTGAGAGAAATGTTAAAAGAAGTACGATTTTGAAAGGCTTTCCAGGCAGACAAAATAACATGAAAAATAAGGACCAGGTAGGGAAATCACAGAGGAGTTTTCATATCCCTGGTTTCATGGGTCTCTATTAAAAATCACAGCCCACCTACACTAACTCCTTCCCAATTGTTAATAGGTTGGCACCTTTTAGAATATTTGACTTATTTGACTCTAATCCAGGTAGGTCATCTTTCTTTTTTATTGTTTTTTCTGAGAGCAAAGGTAAAATTCATAATATCCCTTAAATAAGAAGAGATTTGTTACTTTTGGCTAAAAATACATTGCATAAAAGAAATGTTGTATGTCTCAAGCAGGTCACAACAAGGACAGGCTGGATTCATTCTCAGGGTCTCCCATCTTCTTACCACTGCTGTCTATCACTCACACTCCAGCACTGAGAGTCTGAAAGCAACCAAGAAAGGAAGTTCAGAAATAGGCCTTCACATGGGAGGCTACCATATAGAGCTATCCATGGTTTAGGCTCCAAAGCATACACAAAGTATACAACCAATTTCTCTTGTTTGTGTCAGTTTTATAATTTCCTAATGTTAACATTCAGAGTTACCCTTAGACCAAGGATAAGGTTCAATTTATTCTACACTAGACCAGGGTTGTAATATAGTTCTTTAATCTCTTTCTTGAAAGCAGAGAAAGTCTGAGAACTGTTGATAGTCATTGTGACATTGGTTATTTCAAAAGTATGCCTAGCAGTGAACACAGAGTTAAGATTGCCATGAGAAAAAAAGATACTTCCCTGTTCTATCTCTACTGCTGAAACATCTCTATAGCAATTCTTTGGGCTGAAAGGAACTGATTACAAAGTACAAGGAATAAAAGGGAAAATCTAAGACAGACAGGAGAGAAAATATGCTATCCAGGTCCTTAGAATGGCAAACACCAATTGGATGGGTAGATGAAATTGGATGTGTGTACGAAATTCAATGTATGCATGTATGTGTTCATGGTCTGTACAGCACAGGTGTGCTCATAAAAAGAGAGACTGACAGGTAATGAGTTTTGTTTGTATTTTGTTTATTATTATTATTATTGGAATAATGAAAGTGCTCTAAGAATGATTGAAGTGATGAATGCACAAATATGTGATTACCCTGAATGCCACTGATTTTGCACTTTGGATGGATTTATGCTTTATTAATATGTATCCATAATATTGATTTGATTTTTTAAAAGTGAATAGGCAAGTTTCTTTATATTATAGATGGGTAGAAGAGCTGGAAATGCAGCTGCAAAGCATCATATTGAAAGAACATTTGATCTCAAGATGGGATTTTTTCCCCCTAATTTGGTAGAGAATAGGGAACTGTTGAAAGTTTGTAAGGGACTCCATATGATCAGAATTGAATTTAAAAAGATGATTTAAGCAATGCCATGGGTCATAGGTTAAAGCTGAAGGAAAAGAGTTAAGAAGACCTAGCTACAAATTGCTACAATAGGACAAGTGATAAATAATGAAGTGCATACTCAGTGTAATGGCAAGGAGGACAGAAGAAAGGATGCAGGACAGATTTGAAGTCCCTGAGTATAGTCAAATATCCTAGCTTTCCAGCATGAATTACTGGGGTTCTTCTTTCCCTCTTCCCTTCCTCCCTCATTTCTTCTCTTCCTTCTTTTCCCTTTTTTTCCTTCCTTCTTTTCCTCATATTTCTCCTCTTTTCTACTCACTCTCTCACTCCTCTTCTCTTTATTCTAATTTTTTGAGTATGTTTAAGCTGATAATATTTCACTTTAATCAAGGTAACCGAAGTTGTTGAGACTTGTTCATATAGCCTGCTGTTGTCTGAAATTATATGCCCAGTCTTAAAGTTTCCAAAACATCATTATAAAATTTTCTAGGGCTCCATTAACTATTTAATATTGAGCAAATGATTTGACTTTTCTCTTCTTTGTCATAGAAAATGAGGCCAGCATATGAAACCATCTCTCTTAGTTTACCACAGGGCTGCTGAGGCAAAGAACCAGAAGTGTGTTGGCTTTTATAAAGGGGATTTATTTGGGGTAAAACATTAAGTTTCCAAGGCTGTGAAATGTTGAAATCAAGGCACCAGTAGAGATGATTTCTTGTCAAAGTCAACTACTGATGTTTCTGGGGTCCTACCAAGTGGCAGAGATGGCCGTCCATCTGCTGAGATCCCCGCCTTCCCTTCCAGAATCTACTATATCCCAGAGCTCAGCTGTGGGCAACCAGGTATAGCGCTTTTCTCTTACAGGCCTCCTATCTCAAACTCGACTATTCTGCTTTCTTCCCAAATTCAGCTGTGGGCTATAAGGCATATGGCTCATCTCTTCAGCCTTGAGCTACTCCATGGGCCCACACTCTTGCAGGCTTCATGCTTCAGCTTTGGCTGCTAGCCATCCTTGAGTTCTCCTTTCACATTGCAGGGTCAAAACTGGCAAAGCTCCCTTTTCCTGGGTGTCTCTCTCTCAGTGTCTCCATTTATATCAGCTCCTTTAAGAGGGCAACCTGAGTCATAATACACTGATGTAGTCCAGTCAAAAGGGTCTCACACTCACAGGAATGGATTAGTTAAAAAATATAATCTTTTTATTTTTAGGATTCATAAAATAATTTCAAACTGTCACACCATCCTTCAACATTTTACAATTTGGGAATGATTCCATTCATCTTTTGGTATACAATGACATTCTGTAAACTTTATGTACACTTTCAAATATATATCATTCATTTATTTTTATTTTCATATTTGTATGGCACCGTGATACATACTTTATACATTTATTTTAATATTTTATGTAGAATTTAAAATATATTCAATGGTAGACAAAATAGTAAAGGAATCTCCATGAACCCACCATCTAGTTTCAACAATTATCAACTCACAACAAATACATTTTTTTCCTAAAGTTACATTCCTTCCTCTTTTTACATTCTTTATTTAAGAAATATATTAGTTTTATACTAGAATAAATAAAAATGCATATAACTTTCTCCCCTTTAGGAAATTTGAAAATCTCCTCATAGAAGCACATGTTGGAAAAACATCACTTTTGTTCAAAAAACTGAATTTAGTTTGACTTTCTAAAAATGCCAAGCTGGAAAAAAATAATAAAGTATTTCTCCCAATATTTTAATATATCCTTAAGCTTTTCTTTTAAATTATTGTTCTTATTTATTGCTTAATTGCTAAATATAAGCATTCATTCACTTCAAGCTATTCATATATTTTCTATAATATTACTAGCATGAAAACAGACTCAATTTTTTCTTTCAACTATTCACCTGCAGTGATTCAAAAATATTCTAGTATTTGGGTAAACTAGTCAATTTCATTTTTTTAGAGGTTGGATAACATATTTGAGTCACGAGAAAATTATTTGGATAAAAACTGAAGGACATTTTCCAGCACATTATAATCAATAGGTATTTATTTATTTAATTATTTGGTCCAGAGTAGAGCCCCATGTGAAACAACAGTCAAGAATTTCTGTGTGATCTCCCCTTATGCCGTGACTTGCTTTGTGAATTGGAAAAATCAGTTAACCTCTTGGTGCTTTGGTTCATTCATCTATGAACTGAGGTGGATAACATTTGCCACCTAACTCACCAGTATTTTGTGAAGGTTAATGAGCTTTAGCGTTTATAAAGTGCTTTTTCTACCTGGATTGAAAGACAGTATGTGAGTATTAAGTATCACTGCTATTTTTCATTTCTTACAGACCCAGTACATTATCCTTTGAAAACCCATGTTATTACAAAATACATGTTAAAATAATTTTAGTAGCATTTTCCCATATTCATCATATTTTCAGAGAAAAGTTCAGCATGGCTGCTATTGAAGTAGATTCATGTAACTCCTATTATTAGGGTCTGAAACATTTGTGGCCCATTGACATATACATGTTAGGTGGAGTTTTTACAACAAAATATTTTAGTTCTAATCAATTTGTCAAGACCGCATCATCTCTCGATATAGTTTGGTGAGTTGAATACTAAAAAGAAAACTTTCCTCCACTGAGAAAATATGCCTTATATTTAATGCCACATTGAATGAGCAGAGATAGGGTCTTGACTAAAACCCACAGAAGTAAGGTGATTTTCTATAAGAAAATCTATCCTGCCATTCTGCATTTTCTGAAACCGTTTTGCCAAAACACTGCTTGAGGCATGGATAGAAATTTTTAATAGCATAGATTTGTCTAGATTTTAGATTTTAGATGTAGTATTACACATTCACTGTTTCATGGACTCAAGAAATTTTATTATTTAACCTATAAATATTATTTTTTAAATTGAGTGAAAAAATCATATAATTGTTACACTTAAATAGGAGCTTATCTTGGAATTTTAGGAAAAGCAGTGTCAAAATATAAGAGCTATTTAGCCAGCTTTTCTCAAATTATGGTTTGTTTTAGTTAAATAGCTCCTTATCACACTTTAATTTATATTAGAACAAAATGTATATCTAAAACATATTTCACACACTTCTTGTATTTATTTCAAAAGCATATTAAAGGAAAACTAAAAGGGAAGAAATGCATGTATTTTACATTTTCCCTTTCAATAGTAGAAAGAAACTAACCCAAGACAAGAGAAAAAGTACTCTTCCATCTTTTCCTGAGCATGGAAATCAGAGATAATAGCTATCATAGTTTTAGTCCAAGATAAATGCAAGTGTAAAACAACATCATCTGAAATATTACAGAAAAAGTCCAAAATAATTTTAGACATTTTGGAGTCTCCCCCCAAGGACTGCTGATGCTGGTGAATTCATTTCTTTGGTCTCTCAAAATGAAGGTGACATGTAAAGGTAAAATTGAAAGATTTTTAAGATTATGACCAATATAACCAACATACACTTTGATCTTGCTCATACTACTAGTCATTTTCCTCAGTGACCCCCAGGTCATTATGTGCAGTATAGGGGGCACTTGCCTTTACAATTAGGCTTCTGTGGAAAAAAAAAAAAAGTAAAGGGTCTCAGGCCAGTGCTGATTTTGACATTCTTCACAAGTTCAGGACAAAATCAGAAAAACAAAGTCATGGTATTTCTATATATGTGACCGTTAATTTGTCAACTATCCTGTCGTTTAAGAACATAAACATGTTAGTCAAAGAACCTCCCTTCAAAAATATGTGGTTGTGTGAGTATGTGTGTGTGTGACACAGAGACTTTCTTTTATAAAGCATTGGTGATATGGGGTAGAATTTTAAAAAAATAATGTCTTTGTTTTGCAAAATAAAAAGCTGACAAGCCTACGTTTTTACTGGCTCTCCCCAACTCCCACTTTTTAAAAAAATGAACATTTACTGTCCTCTGAAATCCTGAAAACTGAGACTCTTTGGTTTTAAATATACAATACTTTCAGATAGCCTAAGAATGGGAGGTTAATAATATCATTAGGAATATAGCTTTGAAAGGCTTTATCATTATCTAGAATATATACTGATATGAAAAATAATAAATGCTATTAATATTTTCTATAATATGCCTAAAGAGAATTTAAAAATGAGCACATTTGGTAGTTGATGTATAAACTTGGTGTCTCTTGCAAATGAATTACAACTGCCTTTAATCATATTAACCTGTGATTGGTATGACAAGATTTCATAAAGAATATAAGTTAAAAAAGGATTTGGGGAGAAAATAAATGTTACAACATGAATTATCAGAAATTATTTTAATAAGCCAAACCAACCCAGGAGTCCATGTGTCATCTGACCGGGTCAGTTGGGGAGACCAAATCAAACACCCTGGATTAGCTAGCTAGTTTATGTGCCAAGCATCTGCATGGTTTTTTTGGAATGAGACATTTCAGAACAAGGCATACCAATTTTTATGCAATTTTGTTTTTTATAAAGGAAGCAAAATTCTTATGACTTGCAGAAATTTCTAGGTCAACTTCTGGATCCTTAACAAATACCTGTTGGAATTTGAGCAGCTCCCTAATTTTGTTGTGAATCACAATTTCAAAGGTTTTTTTTTCCCAAGTTTTTTTAAAATTTGCATTAAGTAAGGTACCATGCATCATATGACACCCTGTGTAGCATTTTTTTTTCAGGAGGTACCAAGGATTGAACTCAGGACCTCGTATATGGCAAGCAGGCGCTCAACACTTTAGCTACATCTGCTCCCCTCATGGAGCATTTTGAATATTTTCATAGGAAAAAGAAACCACTCCAAGTTTCTACTTTCTGACTTTCTGTCTGATTACTCTAAAAGCTTCTGCTTACTTTGACCATCATCTGCCCACAGAGGAGTTGCTAATGTCCAACACTCAGTAGATAAAGCAGAGTCCTTACTGATCTTTGAAGGACAGTTTTATGGGGCCACATTTTTTGAAATTTGCATTAAGTGTATGGATTTGTTTTTCCCCTGTGTGTGTAAAGCTTGGTTAGATTATGGAAGCTTTACTGGAACTTACTTTATCTGCATATTTTTGGTCTCTGCAGACTAAGTATGTTAGTGCTGGAAAATTTCTGGACAGTGATTTTAGTGGGATATGGCTATAAAAGAGAAGTATTTCCTTTTACTGCCTGACTTAGCAAAATAAACTCATTTCAGTTTTATAAAACACAGGCAAGAATTCAATGGTAAAGTGCCCTTATTTCTATATTAAAAGATTTAATCTTTTGCTTTATATAACCTTTTAGTATTATCTTTTAATATAGGGAATAGACTTCATAGGGTTACTTTTGGCATTGCAAAGAGGCTTTGAAAATACTGTTTTTGACCTAGTATATATTGCATATCAAGAACATGAACAGGAAGTTTAACTTGGAGAATAAGCATATCAGATTACCTATCAGAAAGCTGAATGTCCTGGTCCTCATTCTGTCACTGACGTCATTGTTTCTCAAAGTCTATCTTACTATGATGAGATTTCTTATTTATAAGGCACCTACTTTGAGATGAAGTAGAGAGAGAAAGAGAGAGAGAGGGAGAGAAGAGATGATAGGTTTTAGAATTGTATCTACATAACATTCAACTTCACATTTTCTCTAGTATTTAATGATGTATACATTGGGAGCTATGTATAGTTTGATAATGATCTCAATATATAATCATAGAAAATTTAATATTGAATAAATCTGTGCTTATGTAATATTCCTATAAGACTGAAAAATTCTTAGCCAATTAGAGAATATTCCTCCCATCTAGAGAATTTACTGTTTTGCTTTTTGTTTTTAGTTTTGCTGATCAGTATAATCTTAACTTGGATATGTAGTTTTGAAGGGAAAGATCTTTTTTTTTTTTTTTTTTTTTTTTTTTTTTTGGAGATGGTTAGATCATTTCCCTCAAGCCATCATCATTAGGTTAATTTCCATAGACACAAACAGAAAGCCCATTGGTCTGTCTTGTCTTCCAAAATAATTCTGACCCAGATAAGTCAGTTTCTTTAAAGAGGTGACTAAACTGGGGTATAGTTATATCTCACAGGCTTTCGGAATTATTTAGCTTCCTCGCTGCATTTTGGTGGGAATCTTTGTTCTATTTTAACTTTATTGATAAAGCAGGCCACTGGGAAACAATTCCATAATATTATATCACAAACAAGAAACTTATTTTCTCTCTCTCTTCCTCAAATAATATCAAAGAGATACCAGCCAAGGAGATGTAACACCTTACTCAGTGCAAGGCCTGTTGTTTTCAGTTTGCTAAAAGCTGCCAAAAGCAATACACCAGAAATGGGTTGAGTTTTACAAAGTGGATTTATTTTCTGACAAGCTTACAGTTCTGAGCCTTAGAAAATGTTCAAAACAAGACATCATCAGGTAATGCTTTCTCCCCCAAAACAGGCAGCCAGCAATCCTGGGCTCCTCTGTCATATGGCAAGGCACATGGTGGCATCAGCTGGTCTCTCCCTCTTCTTCTGAGTTTCATTACTTCAGCTTCTGGCTTTCTCTCTGTGTCTGTGTGTTTCCCTCCATATTCATCCCATTTATAAAGGACTCAACTAAGAGCGTGAAGATCCACCCTGAGCTGGGCCTTACTGAAGTAACCTAATCAATAGGTCCCACCTACAGTAGGTTCACACTAACATGTATGGACCAGCTTTAAGAACATGATTTTCAGGGGAATGCCCTGGAAATGCCAGGAGTTATACCCTGTAAGTCAGACTCATGCATAACTGGGGTTACTCCACCACCCCCAGATGCATGTTGAAGAAAACATTGTAATTTACTGGCTACTTGAAGGTTTTCAGGTGATTTCATTCTTTCTTTTCATATTGTAAATCAAAGGTTAAAATGTAAAAACTTGATAGTAAATATTGGTCTGTGCTAGCTGGGTGTATCCAGTTTGGCTTCTGCATTTCTCTTAGCAAACTCTAAAGTGATGGTACAGACTAGAATATTGTGAAACATCTTAAAAAATCAAATTAATTGTGAATATTCATTTCCTTTTAGGTTAAATATTACATACCTTTAAAATATGCCTTTACTATCATTATTTATTTTTCACCATTTTCACCCAATGAATCTTTCTATGAATATATAATCCAAATTTATAAAAGAAAAGATTGGAAAATTTTGATGGTTTCTCAATCTAATCCATATTTAAAAAGAAAAGACAATCTATGTAATGGGTATTTGTTTCCCTACTAGACTCACATTCCCAAAAACAAATACAGAGTAAAAGAAATGCCTTTCAATGAAAATAACATATTACATATTTGATTCTTAGGTAGACAGGTCATGTCTATACTGAATCCACTGGTTTTATTTCCAATCACTCTTTGGCTCCCACATCAATCAATATCTTCACTATTGTTTGAAACAGCTCTGCAGACAATCCGATTTTGTCATTAAGACAGCTGAAAACACCAGATTGACTACTTTTTTATCTGTTTCATATAAACACAATTATTGTCAAAGTGTCCTCAAATCCTCCATCTGAGCACAGAACAAATGGAACTTTATTCTTTTCAGATTTGACTAACAGAAAAAAAAATAGAGTGGACTCTGTAATTGAATTGCTTAATAGTAGCAGAAATTTAAGTCAACATTTTAGGAGTTAAATCTAAGAGCCACAAAAACCTCAAGATAGTCTAAATTGACTATACCTGGAACTAAATTGATTTAGGATTAATGAGATAATATCTCTAACATACATTCAGTTTCTTAAAAAGAAGCACTGACTTTGGCATATAGCAATATCAGAAAAATAAAACCCTCAGGCATTCCAACAGCCTGTGTGTTGCCTCTAATTTTTAGTCTACCAGAGGAGTGAACAGGATGTTCTTTTTCTATTGTGTTTACAATTTTTCAGTTAAAGTATACCTCTGAGTGAAGACCTATGATAGTACTTGATACTTAGAACCTTTCCTCACTCTCCAAGTGTCCCGTAAATATCATCTCATTACTCTTCAAAAAGATCCAGACAAGAAATCATACACCTTGTCTCAAAAACAATCCTCAAAAATGGGAATTTATATCCATCTATAAATGTAGATATGCACTGAAAATTCTTCCCCCAGATTTTATTTTGGAGAGATAGTCAATTAGTAAGCAATCAAGAAACCATCTAGACAAGTCAGGAAGCAATCACATGTCAAGGAGGTATCAATGGACTACCCTCCAAAATATTGGTTTTCTAAATTAACATTAAACCTTCAAATAGCAGTAGTTTGGTGTGATTTTCTGTGATGCAAACATGAAGTTTGAAGTTTTTAACCATATTAAGGACTCCTTTCCAATTTACATAATGCTATTTCACATTTATCTTATTAGTACAGTAAAAATGTTAGTAGTCATCCATAAATACAGCTCTGATAAAAGGATACTTTGTTTCATAATTATTAATCTATGCTAATACCATTTCAGTCAGGGCCCTGAAATAGCTGTTAGGATTTCAACCCTATAGGTTAGAGAAGGAAGATGGGAAAATCCTTAATAAAATGTTGTTAGAAGCTACAGGTGGGAAATAAAGAAGCTCTTGTGACCTATAATCTTATTCCCTCATAAAGTCACTAAGAGAGCACAGCAGCTTCTGCAGTTGAAATTAGACAACACACTAGTGGCTTTTCAATCTCAACTTTTACAGTTCAGTGTTATCATTTTCAGTGAAGAACAAATGAAGGATACAGCAGCACTGCCCAGGCTGTTCCCTCTGGGTTTAATCAGCCCACTCAACCACATGAGTAACTCTGCTTTAACAGTATTTTACTCCATTTATAAACAGTGCAGACAATTTGCTGCTCTGTTCATAAAAACAGAAACTCAAAATGCTCTGCTTGTGTTTTATCTATTTCTATGCCAATGCATCTGAGGAAAACTATTTCTTTTTAAAGTTTAATACTAATTCATCTCACCTTTATCATGGGAGTTGTCAGGAGAGCATAAAAGCCACTCTAAGCATCAGCCCAGATGGCGTGCGGAGACCCGGCAATACAGGGTGCCACCAAAATGGCACTCTGTGCCATTCCACATAGCCCGGAAAAGGGCTACAGGCAAGGGCGTGGCCAAATAAGAGCACTGGTGATAACTGTGCTTCTAGTGCTCCTCCTGAAAGAGTAGCAGGCTTTGACTTTGCCCTCATGTTACCTCTATGACGAGGGACCAAAGCCAGTCCATCTCTGCCACACATAACTGTGTCGAAGGATAACTATCTTGCTACTTCATTTTGCTTAGAAGAGAATGTAACCTGTGTATTTGTTCACAAACTGGGAGGAAAAACTGATTTTTTGAAACTAGCCATTGACATATTTTTCTCTTTTATGTTTTCTTCTTATCATTAATGAAAATATTTAGCAAAATGTAAAATAACAGGATTGAAAAGAAGGAATGTTCCTCTGGCAATATCTGGGTAAAGGTAGATCGCAATTCTCTAGGTTGTATTTTTCTCCCTATTTATGAAAAACTTCTTTCAACTTACGACATCATATCAAAGTTACATTTTTTAAAATGTTTGATTGCTACTATAATGTCTTAAAACATAGGTTCAGACTATCAACTTTAAAAATGTTGCCCTGGAATAAGATAAAATAAGTTACTGGGGTTTTAATTAGCACAATCTTTTTTACACAGATTTCTTTTTCTCCAAAAAGTTCATCATGGAGTAAAGTAAAATTTAATATTGTCATTTGAAGAAGAAAACATTTTATAGATTTAAATATCCTTCAATTATCTGCTTAAGTTAGGGTTTAGTATAAGCTTAAGATTTGTCATATGCAATTTCCATTTATTTACCATGTATAGGACAACTTGTTTAAGAATAGTTGGCTCTCTAAGCAGTTTACTTGACAAATTATGTCAAATATTTGCTCTCTGAAATCCTGAGAATTGGTTGAGTATAATTGTACTTCATGTTGGCAATAAATAAATAAATATGGGACTAAGGAACTCCTATCATTAATTTTGTCAGAAAAGCGGGTTGTCATTTCTGAAAATTTAATGTCATCAAAGCTCTATTTCCAATAGCAAAGGAGCACTATTGCTAATAGACTTCAGAGCTTGAAATAAATAAATCTTTGGAATCCTGTTGCATCTCTTGGGGTGTGACATTTGACAGTCTTTTATAGCACAGAACGAAACAAGTTTGTGAGCTGGAATTCAATTGTGGCGTATTGATTCCTTGCATCAGTCATTATTCCCTGCTGATTGACAGCTGAAAATTGGTTACGTTAAGTATTTCATATGTTATATTGGCTGACATTTGCTTGCCTGCTCCTGTGTCAATATTGTTGTAAAGATCTCCAGCTTTATGAGATAGCAATAGACACTGACTGTGGCTTTTGTGTGATGTTCCAGTGTTTTTCCTGACATAATTTAAGACATATTAAAAACCAGCAGCATCTTCCCTCTCGAGAAGCTTAATGCCAATATTATTGTCTTCCAGGGGAAGATCATGTATGCTCATAATCGGGTGCTAATTTCCACCCGTACGCTCATGTTTAGGCATTAGGCACTATAACTGTAAAATTGAGCCTTCTTGATTGATTCATGTCAAGCCTCATCTCAGCTCCTGCAGCGGAAGTCATCCGGCTGACCCTTTTTACACTGAAAGAAGAGATTTGTGTTCCTTTCTTTCACCTGGAACCATCAAATTGACTGAATAATCTGTAATACATTAGTGCTGACATTTGTTAGGGGAGAATTAAACAAGACACTGTAATCATTCTCCAGAATAAAAATTGTGTTTGATTTCCAGCAGAGTTCTATTAAAGGAATACAGTCTCTCTTCCAAGATAGAAAATTGTGAATATTCTCTGTGTTAATAAATCAAGTTAACACTTTAATTACTTATAGCACTAGTTCTCTGATATGAGTGTTAAAGGACAGCCCCAATTTATGGTCAAAACAAGGTGATCTTCCTGTGGAAAAACAAAAACAAAGTGATTCTTGTGTTTTGTTTTGTTTTTGCAGGTCTGAGATGTGTAAAGTTTTATTATACCCTGGGATAAGTAAAATTAATCCAAATTGGCCTATGTACTCTTCAACTCACTTGAGAAATATGACACAAAGATTCAGTGAGCTAAGCATCCACTAGCTAAATTTGATTCTTGCTTTTCATGTCCCTTACATTTGCAATGTCTTTGAATTTAGATCAAGAAACAGACTTACAGCTTGATTTCCTGTTCTAAAGCAAAAAAGAATCATTGTCACTGAGCAGCATTTGATGCCATACGCCTGAAGAACTGTATTTCGTATTCATTGGTCTTCATTCGTAGCACCTGCTCATCAACCACGACTGTCAACATGGAATGGGATCATATTACACTCAGAGTGCACATGTGTGTGCTCTATAAAAACCACAATATTTTATATCTAACTTGTGTAGGACTAATTTTCAAGATGATTCGTTCATAAGTGATTATGTTCTCCATTATGAGTTCACACTTCTCAGAAGTACCACTTAAAAACGGGCCTTTTCCACTTTTGACTGTATTTGTCAAAGCAATGTCAAGTTTGTTAATTGAGGTCATTTCAAAGTGCTAACAGGTCTATGCTCTAGATGTTCCAACTGTGTGAAGCAATTTTGGGAAAAGAGCTGAGCAGCTATTGCAAAGAAATTATATAGAGAAAACAAAACTTTCCTCTTCCTTGAATGATCATAAAAGACTCTAGAAACTTCCTGATGTTAAATGGACAACCCATGAACTAGTGAAAGCACCTATCACTCTTAGTGGTAAAGAGACTCTTAGTCTAAGGAGGTAACAGACAGTGGCTTCCACTTCACTGACTTGGGGAAGTTTAGTTGTTATCTTGCAGATGGCATATTTTTGCCCAGGAACCTTCATTGAACAAACATAAATTGTATAGCCTCAACCAAGCACCTTGTTAGGAATTAAGGCTATTTACATGAGGACATGACGCTCCATCTCATGGAGGCCACAGTGACCTTGGAGAGAGACAGAACAACATGCGTGCAATAATATAGATTAAGTGCTAAAGGAGAAAGTTTTACAAAATGATCTTTTAATACATTGATGATGTAAATAGTTTGCATTCCAATTTTGTAAATGAAAGCATACAAATTCATATTTAGTTATTTTTTACACCTTACTGAAGGAAATTCATAATGTGGAAGAAAGTGATATATAATTTACGGAATCAGAATCAAATATTTGACAGTTTATCTAATGTTTCTCCATGAACCTATTTGTTGACAAAAGCACTTGCTAGTCTAAATTGAGAATGCCCTACCTCTGCATTACAAGTCTCCACTGATGGACTTTTGGATAAAGTATAAGGAGTTCTTCAGTTGTTAATTATTCTCTGACTTGCAAAACATGGAGATCCCTGAAGGTCTGCAGATATAATACATGTTTTTGGTCAACTTACAAACTAAATCAAGGTCAAGATAATCTAGTATAGGAAACTGTAGAAGAAAACAAAGGAACTCTGTCTTTGGAGCAGGAAGACAGATTGTTAAGAGCCTGAAATTCCTAACCTGGAAGAGGAGTTTGGATTCTCTAATTTCTGATGCTATCCATAAACCTAAAATGCAATTATAATTTCATATAAATACTTAAAATGATACAGATAAATTTAGATAATTCATAAACCATATATGGAACAGAAGGATCCAAACATGGTTAAAACACTTTTGTTATAATGTAAATTGTGACCTAGTTACTAATACATATATAAATGGAACATGGCTAAGTACAATCTGCTTACCACTATTAGGGGTCAGAGGTACAAAAGCGAATGAGACCAAGTCCCTGTCTTGTAAGTTTGTGTGTGCAACAGGAGGAAAGCAAGAGATGTGACTAAGCCAAGCACTTTGATAATCCATAAAAGAGAAGCATATATAATTTGCTATGGCAGCTCAGATGACGTAGCAATTAATCATATGGGGAATAGAAAAGGCTCAGAGAGCCAGAAGTGATGTTTTAGCTGGGTAGAAATTAAACAGTGTGTGGGACTCTCAAGGTGACCAAAGTGGGAATGAGTATTTCAAGGAAATAAATGTCAGGGATCATTTGCTGAAGACATGATCGTCTCTAAATAGTGGAAGCAAGAAGAAATGTAAAATAGGGTATCATTTGACTTATACAATATCTAGGAGGGCTGAAGAAAGACTCTGTGCTGGGCTTTTGGAAGTGGTTCCCAGAATCATACCACTGAGCCAGGCCATAGGGAACTGCAATTTCTTCTACCATCCGGAAACCCCTGACCAAGAATATGCTGGTACTGCCCCTGTTAGGAAGAAACACATAAGTCCCAACACCTGAAAGCACTGTTGCCATGTAAGCTCCACAAGGGCAGGGAAATTGATGCATTTTGTTCCTTGACATTTCTCAGGGACCTGGAAGAGTGTCTGGCACATAAAAGATACTAAATAAATATTCATTTAAGTAATTGAATAAATTAACTGCTATCTCTACTATCTTCAGAACTATGAATGCCTAATATGATTCACTCTAACAAATCGAAGCCCTGTGACCTGTCTCTGAATTCCCACCAAGTGGACCAGTATATCAGTTAATGTCTTCCCAATGCTTTTTGTCATTAAAAACAATTGGGTCCCAACATGTATGGCCTCTGCCTCACTTTGGCTTCCTATCTCAAGTACTGCCCCAGATTAGCAGAACCTAGTCTCTTCCAGGACCTGCAGTAATAGGAGCCTGGGAAATATGGTTTTTAGTTGTTTTGCCTCTTCAGTACAGGACAACACACAAGCTAGGAGATTATACGGTCTTTCTCTTTGGTTCCTAACCTGCAAATACCCTTCTTTATCATACTTAAGCTCTATAAACAGCCCCTATCACCCAGCTGTGGTACATAAAAATGAAAAGGCACCCATCCCCTCTCCAAAGGGAGTACACAAACTTCTATCACTCCATTTATCTATAGTAATTTCATTTTTCTCTAATTGACATAAAGTCCTTCTCCATTGCCTTGTAATCTATGCACTAAATAATAAACGTAACAGCCATAATCATACACTCGGTAAAAGTTGGTAGAGAAAGAGGGGAAGTAAGCAGGTGCAATAAATTCTGTCACATAAAATGTAGAGTCAGGTGAAATTAATAAGTTGACTGGAGTGAGCCTGTGCTGCAAGCCAGCTAGGAGTATAACTGTTCAAACCAAATATATTTTGGCCCCAAAGTGGTTTAGAACCACCTAGTGGAAGATGTCTCTACTGGATTAAATATCAGTGGGGGAATTCTGGGTCATGCACCTTGCTGTAATTTCCAAGACTTCCACAGTGATTCCAGTCACTCTAATATAGAAAGATTGTGCCAGGACAACACTGGGGATGCAGGGAACCACCCTCCACTCCCAAGCTTCCTGACGTGGAGTTGCTTGCTGCTTCTTCACTTCTTACCCTTCTATCTCTTTTATCTCACCCTCCATACACACAGAACCAAAGAACTATACCCATACATTTGAAACAGGAGTTGGGTGAAAGATTGGAGTCAATATCCGATCTCATTATCTGGAATCCTTTTATTGCAGGGAGCTTTTTCAGGATGTTTTTCTGTATAAATGTATACACCATGGATAATAACTAGAATTGGTATTTCTATAAATGACAATGAATTGATAGTTGGAATACCCTCTCATACCCACTCCACATTACCTTTTCTCTCAGCTAGATTCACAGTTGATCACTGTCCTTTACTGGCAGGATAACACAAACTTTCATTCATGAAGAAACTACCTACATGGATTGCTATGCAATCTTCCATGGGCAATACTAAAAGGCACTCCAGAGTATCACCTGGGAAGGAGACAATCTCTTCCCTGCCCATAATGTATACCAGCAATTTAATTTCTTTTTGATTATTAGGATCAATCTCTTCATTTCACTCATTAACTCTTTTTTAAACATTTGTTTCAGTGGCTTGAGGAGCCCTGAATGGCCAGCTAGCAGCTGCAATTTCCAGTTTAATGGGATCAGTGCTATGTCCCAGAGTGGCTTAGTGTTAAGATCTCTTAACTCCAAGAGCCAAAGTCATGTGAACATAAAACAAATTTTTGCCAGTGGTACAATATTCGAAGTTCAATCTTGGTTTATGTTGTTGGCACACAGGGCATTCAGTGGTGGAAGTGGCTGCATTGGGCTCTGTTTGAGAAAGGCCATGTTGTTTAGGTTACATACAATCTTGTCTGAATCCATGACCAGTAGTTTTATGAATCCGTTTAGCAAGTGTTAGGGTTGCTTATATCCAATATATGAATTCATGATTACTGAGATCCTCTTTTGTAATAAGCGAACTTTGGTAAACATTATGTAGGACACTAATATTGTGCAAAGTCCATATACAATACCTCTTCCTCAGATTTTCTTGTCTTCAATCTTCCATTCTATAATTTTCACATCCCTGACCACCTGATCAAACCATTAGCCATTGAAGAATCTCTGGTCTGGCCATAGCTCCTTCTAAAAACTTCTACTCAAGATCTGCCTCCTAGTTGGATTTTCCCTGTGAGTACGGATATCATGCTGAAATAGTCTACTTCTAGCTGGGAAAAGCACATCTTTATCAATGTTCTGTAAATTAGTAGATGGATTTCAATGAATTTTCTATGAGGCCATAGGTATAAGTAAAGGGTAAGTTGTCTAAGCAGCAAAAACAGGTAGACTGTTGAGTATGAGACACCTGCTCAAGCAACTAACTTGTGATTTTAGAAAGTGTTTGAGGTTGAACTCACATAACTTTAACTTGATGATGGACTCCTGTGGCACACTTCCAACTTCATGGATTTGCCATAAGATAACTCCTGGTTTATAATATTTAACTCAGAACATGTGGTCATTTGGTGTCTCATAGTCAGATGGTCAATATGTTCCAGTAAAATAACAGGAGAATAATTATGCAGATGGGTTTGCTCCAAAACCTTAGAGTCTGTATTTCTCCTATCTCGTTTTGCCAGAGTTTTCCTATATTTGCCCAGTCTTCAAGCACAATTAAACTTGCTGGGTTATAAAGCTCAAGTGAGAATGCTGCTTCAACTGCAGCTTGGATCATATTCATAATCTACTCCTTCTCTGGGATCCAGGCTCTAAGGCTTACTCAGGAGATGGATTATAAAACACCCAAGAGGATGGCTTAAATTGCCTCTAAATCTGAAAATCCCAATAAGCTTATACCGCTTTCTTAATGTAAGTTGGTGTGAAGTCTTACAAATTTCTTTTAATTTTAAGATTAACTTATATGGTACATATTATTGGATCTCTACCAGCTTCACTGAATTTTTATGGGATGCATTTCTCACCTTCTGGTATAATGTGTCTTAACTAGGCACATAGTTCAGTTATTTCCTGCCGACCACTTCCTGTTGGCTTGCTGACCTCAATAGAGTGGACCAGCATGATTCCTTAAACAGTGGTGGATGATCAGGGTCTTTGCAGAATAAATTATGACAGAGAGCCAGAAAGGTGATATATTGAGGTAATGTCACAAAGTTATACTGCTGTCACTGATAGATGAAAAGAAATTGCTTCTGGAATTCTTCCTTTCTTGGGTTAGAGAAACTGCATTTGCAGGTAGGCAAGCACATAGCTGGTGCCAGAAATTAAATTATTTGTTCCTATAGAGAAGCAATTTCTTGGAAAGCTAATGACATTGGAGTTAACACAGGACTAAATTGGTGATAATCCATGGCTGAGAAGGAGAAACCAATTACACAATGACCTGATAGTCCAGTAGGAGGGTGCAAAGAGCTAAAGAAAATGGGAGGATCAAGAGATAGGAGAAGGGGGGCCGGCTCGATAGCCCAGTGGATAGGGCGCCGGCATACCACATGGGAGGCCCCAGGTTCGGTTCCCGGGGACCTCTCCTAGCAGGCAGACCGCCTTGAGAATGGCAAGCTGCCATGGGTTGGCCAGAGCCGCCGTGAGCAGGGCAAAAAGCTGCCACGGACAGGGCAAAAAGCTGCCACGGGCAGGGCAGGTCGCCCGTGAATGGAGCGCAGCCAGCCACCTGCGAACTGAAAGCCGGCCGTGAATGGAAGCAGAAGCCGCCCACAAGTGGGGAAAGCCGCGCCTGCGCAGTGACCAGTCTCGGCGCGTTGCCGCAGCAGGGGGGAAGG
>PVKH010001175.1:0-31793 GCA_004027955.1 Chaetophractus vellerosus | reverse complement strand
ATGGGATGATAATGATATTGGTGGGGACATTGGAACTCTAAATTCTGCTGAGACTTTACCAGATAAATCTGTGACCACCTGCTCTGTGGAGACCACACTTTGTCAACCTTGTAGCATTGAGCCTCCAGCCTGCCCCGGGGAGTCCCGACCTCCCTCCAGCTCTGAGGTGGGTGCCAGCCAAACTGAAGCCTCTACTGTGCAGCCTCTGGCATGCCCCAGGGAGTCCCGACCTTCTCCTTCCAGCTCTGAGGTGGGTAGCAGCCAAATTCCAGCATGTACTGCCCAGCCTCCAGCCTGCCCCAGGGAGTCTGGACCGCCTCTCAGCCAGGAGGCAGTTACCAGCCAAACTCCAGTATGCACTGCCCAGCCTCCACCCTGTCCTGAGGAATCTGCCTTTCAAACCCTGCCTGAAGAGATTAACCCTGTCTCACCAGAAGAAAATGCAAAGGAATGCCCAAGGCCTTGCACCATATTCTGTGGGAAATTAATGCGTTTCTGGTTGTACGCAGGGGAGTTAAACATTGTTAGGCAGAAATATATATGTATGCTTGTATGTTATTGTTTTTACTTAGAGACTAAGTATGGTTTAGGGTAATGTGTATGGTTACCGAGTTGACAAGGGGTGGACTGTGATGGTTAGGCTAATGTGTCAACTAGGCCAGGTAATTGTGTCCAGCTGTTGAGTCCAGCAAGCCTGGGGCTAATTGAGTTTACTGCATGGATGGCTGATTGCATCTGCATCAATCAGCAAGATTGGATCAAGAATGGATGACCCTTTTATCCATTCAGTTGACTGCCATAAAAGGGAACTGATTTCAACATTCTCTTGTTGATTCTGTTTCCCGAGAGAACCCTGACTATAACACCTATCATGAGCTGGGTATTGTCTGACCCACCAAATCATAAAGTTGGGCATGCACAGCAGCACACCATAATAAAGCAGAAGTGGTATATACAAGATAGGGCTTGAGAAGGCCCTGAAGGCACAAGTAAGTTACATGAGGAAATAGCCCAAATCCCCATGGTCACCACCCCTGCCATTTTACCTTCATTTTCCCAGCCCATAGCTTTGGCCTCTTGGAGAGTCCTTTACAATCAGTTGACTAAGGAAGAGAAAACATGGGCCTGGTTTACAGATGGTTCTGCACGATATGAAGGTACCACTTGAAAGTGGACAGCTGCAGCACTGCAGCCCTTTTCTGGGACACCCCTGAAGGACTATGGTGAGAGCAAATTCTCCCAGTGGGCAGAATTTCGTGTCATGCACCTGGTTGTACATTATGCTTGGAAGAAGAAATGGCCAGAGGGGCATTTGTACAGATTCATGGGCTGTTGCCAGTGGTTTGGCTGGATGGTCAGGGACTTCGGAGATATGTGATTGTAATATTGGTTACAAAGAGATCTGGGAAAGAGATATGTGGATAGACCTTTCTGAGTGGGCAAAAAACATGAAAATATTTGTGTCCCATGTGAATGCCACCAGAGGGTGGCTTCAGCAGAGGGAGATTTTAATATTCAAGTGGATAAAATGACCCACTCTATGGCTAATGCTCAGCTTCTTTCCCCAGCCACTCCTGTCATTGCCCAATGGACACATGAACAAAGTTACCATGGAGGTAGGGATGGAGGTTATGCATGGGCTCAGCAGCACGGACTTCCCTCCACCAAGGCTGACTTGGCTATAGCCACTGCTGAATGCCTAATTTGCCAGCCTCAGAGACACACACTCAGCCCCTGATATGGCACCATTTCTTGAGGTGATCAGCCTGCTATCTGGTGGTGGGTTGATTATATTGGACCACTTCTACCACATAAGGGGCAGTGATTTGTTTTAACTGGAATAGACACATACCCCAGATATGGGTTTGCATTTCCTGCACACAATGCTGCTTCCAAAACTACCATCTATGAACTTACCAGATGTCTTATCTACCACCATGGCATTCCACACAGCACTGCTTCTGATCAAGGAACCCATTTCACAGCAAACGATGTGCGGGAATGGTCACATGCCCATGGCATTCACTGGTCTTACCATGTTCCCCATTATCCCAAAGCAGCTGGATTGAAAGAACGGTGTAATGGTCTTTTGAAGACTCAATTACAGCACCAACTAGGTGGCAATACCTTGTAGGGCTGGGTCAATGTTCTCCAGGAGGCTGTGTATGCTCTAAATCAGCAGCCACTCTATGGTGCTGTTTCTCCCATAGCCAGGATTCATAGGTCCAGGAATCAAAGGGAGGAAATGGGAGTGGCACCACTCACTATGACACATAATGACCCACTAGGAAAATCTTTGCTTCCTGTCCCTGCAATCTTAAGCTCTGGTGGTCTAAAAGGAGGAGTTCTGCCACCAGGGAACACAACAATGATTCTATTGAACTGAAAGTTAAGACTGTCACCTAACCTCTTTGGGCTCCTCTTACCTCTGATTCAACAGGCAAGGAAGGGAATTACTGTACTGACTGGGGTGACTGATCCTGACTATCAAGGGGAAATAGGACTGCATCTCCATAATAAGGGCAAAGAAGAGTTTGCCTGAAATACAGGAGATCCTCTAGGGTGTCTCTTAGTACTGCCATGCCCTGTGTTTTAAGTCAATGGAAAATTGCAACAACCCAACCCAAGTAGGGCCAACAATGGCCTAGAGTCTTCAGGAATGAAAGTTTGGGTTACCTCACCAGGCAAAGAACCACAGCCATCTGAAGGCATTGCTGAGGGTAATGGGAACATGGAATTGGTAGTGGAAGAAGGTAGTGATATATATGAACTTCAATCACATGACCAATTACAGAAATGAGGACTGTAATAGTCATGAATCTTTCTTCCTTCTTTTGTTATGCATATGACTGTATATGTACATAAAACAATTTTTTTGGTTTTCTTCCCCAAACATTTCCCTTCTTATATGAAAGTTGTATTAGTTTCATTCCATAATATTTAAGGATGTTAAGTTTAAGAGTTTTAAGAGTGAATATTACCCAAGGACTTGCATCCAATTCTGTAGGGAATTAATACATTTACAATTTTATGCAGGAGAGTTGAATATTGTTAGGTGGAAATATATATATATATACATGCATGTCTGTTATTGTTTTACTTAGAGACTAAATACAGTTTAAAGTATGTGTATGGTTGCTGGGTTGACAAGGGGTAGACTGTGATGGTAAGGATAATGTGTCATCCTTGCCAGGTATTTGTGCCCAGTTGTTTGTCCAAGCAATCACTGGGCTAATTGTAATACAAGGACATTTATGGGCTTTAGTCATTAGTGAGTTTACTGCATAGATGGCTGATTACATCTACAATCAACCAGGGAGATTGCCCTCAGCAATGAGTGTCTTTTTATCCAATCAGTTGAATGCCTTAAAAGGAGAAGTGATTTCAGCATTCAGAGAGAGTTTCTCAGCTCATCTTTGGACAGCCAACATCTTCTGGAAACTCATCAAGGACCTTCAGTGGGCTTTCATCAGAGCCCCTGGTTTGCAAACTGCCTGTGGAACCTGGACTAGTGCATCTCCATGGTCACATGAGAGAATCTTATAAAATCTCGTACTATTTACAGATATCTCCTGTTGATTCTGTTCCCTAGAGAACCCTGACTGATACAGAGCTTATAAATGAGTTCAGCAAAGTGGCAGGTTATTAGATCAATGTACAAAAAGCAGTAGCATTTTTGTACACCAATAATGAGCAATCTGAGGAGGAAGTCAAGGAAAAATTCCATTTACAGTAGCCAGTAAAAGAATCAAATGCCTCGGAATAAATTTAACAAAAGATGTAAAGGACTTGTATGCAGAAAACTACATAACACTGTTAAAGGAAATTTAAAAATACCTGAACAAATGGAAGAATATTCCCTGTTAATGGATAGGAAAACTAAACATCATTAAGATGTCCATCCTACCTAAACTTATCTACAGAATTAATGCAATCCCAATAAAAAATTACCACAGCATATTTTAGTGAACTGGAAAAGCTAACTATGAAATTTATTTGGAAGGGAAAGAGGACCCAAATAGCCAAAGACATAGGGAAAAAGAAAAATGAAATCAGAGGAATCACACTACCTGACTTTAAAACATACTACAAAGCTACAATGGTCAAAACTGAATGGTATTGGCAGAAGGATAGACATACTGACCAATGGAACCAAATTGAGACTTCTCATATAGATCCTTGCATATTCAGTTACCAGATATTTGACAAGGCCACCAGCCCATTCAACTGGGAGAGAATGGCCTCTTCAACAAATGGTATTTGGAGAACTGGATATCCATATCCAAAAGAATGAGAGAGGAACACCATCTCACACATTATAAAAAAATCAACTCAAGATGGATCAAAGATCTAAACACAAGAGCCAAGACCATAAAGATCTTGGAAGATAATGTAGGGAAGCATCTACAGGATCTTGTATTAGGAAATGGTTTCATAAATTTTATACCCAAAGCATGAGCACTGAAAGAAAAAATAGATAATCAGGACCTCCTCAAAATTAAAAACATTTGCACCTCAAAGGAGTTTGTCAAGAAAATGAAAAGGCAGTCTACTCAATGGGAGAAAATACTTGGTAACCATATATATTAGTCAGCCAAAGAGTTGCTGATGCAAATTAACAGAAGTCTGTTGGCTTTTAATAAAGGGTATTTATTTGGGGTGGTAGCTTACAATTACCAGGCCATAAAACATAAGTAACTTCCCTCACCAAAGTCTGTTGCCACATGTTGGGAAAAGATTGCTGCTGATGTCTGCAAGGGTTCAGGCTTCCTGGTTTCCTCTCTTCCCAGGGCTCATTTCTCTCTGGGCTCAGCTTCTCTGCTTTCTCCCCAAGACCAGCTGTAGAGTATCAGTGAATGGCTCATCTCTCTTCCCAAGGCCTCCGATGGTATTTAATGGAGATTTCTCCCCTTACTCACACGTCTACTTCTCTGTGTATTTACTTCCCAGGCTCCAGGATCAAAACTCAAACCTCCCTTCTCTGCAGTGCAGTTTCTCTGTGAGTCCTTGGCCACCAGTGGGGTGGGGACTCAACATCCTACTGACATGGCCCAACCAAAGCCCCAATCATTATTTGATCAAGAAAAAGTGAAATCTCTGAATCCAGTATAATCTGATATGCCCAGAGGAACAAATCAGTTTACAAACATAATCCAATAGCTACGTTTTGGAATTCATAAACAATATCATGTATCTACACCATATATCTGAAATGGCCCTAACATCCAGCATATATAAAGAAATCATACACTTTGCAAATAATAAGACAAACAGCCCATTTTAAAAATGGGCAAGTGATTTGAATAGACACTTCTCCAAAGAAGAAATACAGATGGCTAAAAAGCACATGAAAAGGTGCTTAACATCACTAGTTATTATGGGTTTGACATTGCTGGTCTATGAGGTGGGTCCCAAGGGGAGGGGGAGGGAGGAATAGACCATGGCTAGTAGCAGTGTTTCAGTATTTGTACATTAATTGTAACAAATGTACCATCCGCATGTAAAATGTTATTGATAGAGGAAGGGAGAAGAGGGGGAGGATGTCGGGTATATGGGAATCCTTATATTCTGTTTGTCACTTTTCTGTAACCTAAAGCTTCTTTGAAGACATAATGAAAAAAAAAATAAGACACTGGGGGAATAAACAGAAGAAAATGTCACTGTACGTACAGTGATGAAAAGCATAATGTCAAAAAAATTTAATTTTATGTATTTTTCTTTTTTTATTATTTGAACTTTAATAAAATTTTTGTATCTTATTTGTTATTTTTAAAACTATCTATAGTAGTTTGGTAATATATATGAATTCCAAAAATAGATATTGGCTTATGTTTGTAAATTCGTCTGTTCCTCTAGGCGTATTAAATTGTATTTACTTCAGAGGTTTCACTTTTATTAATTAAATTATGATTAAGGCTTTGACTGGGCCACATCAGTAGGATGTTGAGTCCCCACTGCCTTGGTGGGCAGGGACTCACACAGAAAACGATATGGCAGAGGAATTAGTAGGGGTTTTGTATGCTGGAACCCTGGGAAGAAACACACAGGAGAAGATCACAGAGGAATAGGGATGGCTCCATAGACCTGTCAGGGGCCCTGGGAAGAGAGAGAACTTGTTAGTCTACAGCTGACCTTGTGGAGAGACCAGAGCAGCTGAGCGAGGAGAGAATTAAGGCCCAGGAGAGAGATGAGACTTATCCCAGCCTACAGCTGATATTGGAAGAAGGTGGGACCATGGAGCCTTAAGAGGAAGAGAGAGGTTGATCCTTTGCAGATGTCGGCAGCCATGTGGCAACAGACTTTGGTGAGGGAAGTAATTTACTCTTTCTAACCTAGTAAATGCAAGCTTATACCCCAAATAAATACCTTTTATAAAAGCCAACAGATTTCTGGTATTTTTGCATCAGCACCCTTTTGGCTAACATACACTATTATTATTATTTCATTTTCTTATTAATTGTATTTGGTTATTTTGCTGGCTTCATTTTTGAAGAACTTTTGGATCACAGAAGGGTTACAACTGTGGCAGGGGAGGATCATTGGTGTAGGGTGTCAGTGATGGGGGATGCATGGGAGGAAGTTCATCTGGGGCATACCTATAAGGCATAAAGATGTATTCAAGTGTTCATGGTGTATTTTCACAGTGGGTGGAGATTCACACAATAACTGAAAGAATATTGAATATTCATCCTGGGGAGCTCTGCCACATTCTCTAATGGGACAGCATGATTCCCCTGAGTACTTGAGCAGTGCCTAGTGAAAGAGGGTGGACTATTGTGATGGGACCCTGATATTGATGACTGTACTTATGAACCTTTTCTTTTGAAATTGAAATTTAGCCTAATATTATATGTTGCCTAAGAGTTACCTCCTGGGAGCCTCCTTGTAGCTCAAATGTGGCCTCTCTTTAAGTCAAACTCAGCATATAAATGCATTACCTTCCCCCCATCATGGGACTTGACTCCCTGGGATGAGTCTCCCTGGCACCAAGGGATTATTACCAAGTACCAACTAGAAATGCACCTGGAAAAAGACCTTGACTAAAAGGGGGAACAGGTAAATACAAATGAGTTTTTATGGCTAAAGATTTCAAAGTGAGTCGGGAGGTCATTCCAGAGGTTACGCTTATGCATGTCTCAGTAGGATCTCCTTGACTGCCACAGTAAATATTGCCTCAAATAGTGGGGCTCCTGAGGGCCCTGGAGACACCCAGACACCATAGGCATGGCACAGAGATCAGAAGTTTGGTGCCCTGTCAGTTGGCCCTACTTTGGAATTTTGCTCCCTGTTTGATAGAGTGGGACTCAGTTCTGGTTTCCCTACACATGGTTCTTCTGCTCCTTCTATATGAACCTATAGTTAGTGCTAGAGTTGATAGGTCTAAATCCAAGAGACTTAAATCTTTGGCTGTCCATGTGTCAGTAGGGCCCTGAAGCTCAACAGAGTTGCAAAACCTACTCTCCAGTTCATTGGTTTCACCCAGGACAACTAACAAGGAGATGATGATAGACA
Organism: Chaetophractus vellerosus; assembly: GCA_004027955.1. Taxonomy (NCBI): domain Eukaryota; kingdom Metazoa; phylum Chordata; class Mammalia; order Cingulata; family Chlamyphoridae; genus Chaetophractus; species Chaetophractus vellerosus. The sequence goes on along the minus strand of PVKH010001175.1, from coordinate 24,281 downwards.
ATGACCATCCCAAGGAGCAGAGAGAGTTTGCGACTGCAAGCAAGGTAGTCCTATCCATCTGCCCCATAGGACCTAAGCCCCCAGAATCCTCAGGATTGGGGGATGAATGGTGGTCTAGAGTAGACTTACTGTTATTCTACTACAGAGTTATTGTGAGTCTAGCAATGGACGAATTTTTATTATATTGATGTGGAGGCAGTGGCCACCAAAGGCTCTGAGGGCTGGGAGAACGAAAAATAGGTGTAATATGAGGGCATTTTCAGGACTTGGAAATTGTCCTGAATGACATTGCAATGACTGATACAGGCCATTATATATCTTGTCATAATTCACAAAATTGTGCACGAGAGAGGGTAAACTGCAATGTAAACTATAATCCACACTCAGCAGCAATGCTCTAAAATGTGTTCATTAATTGTAACAAATATACCACACTAATGAAGGATGTTGTTAATGTGGGAAAGTGTGGGAGGGCTAGGAAGTGGGGCATATGGAAATCCCTTATATTTTTTATGTAATATTTATGTAATCTAAGTATCTTTAAAAAATTAAAAAGTATATATAAAAAAACTTCAATGTGTACATAAATAAATAAATTCTCCTGAATTTGAACTTGGAAAATAAGTGAAATACAAATAAAGTCCCACTTGTATATTTTCATTAATTAAATTATTACATAAGATTTTATTTGACTAAAAATATTTTATTTTATTTTATTTATTTATTTTTTTTAAGATTTATTTATTTTATTACATATCTCCCCTTCCCCCCGCTGCGGCGACGCGCCGAGAGTGGTCACTGCACAGGCGCGGCTTTCCCCGCTTGTGGGTGGTCTCTGCGTCCATTCACGGCCGGCGCTTGATTCAGTTCGCAGGTGGCTGGCTGCGCTCCATCCGCGGGTGACCTGCCCTGCCCGTGGCGGCTCTTGCCTAAAAATATTTTAAAGTACACTTTTAATTAACAAACTATCTTAAACTATTTTGGTCTTATGCATTAAGATCTCTTTTAAAACTTTAATTTTTTATGGGTCCTCTCTTCCAGGGAAATTATCAACCCCTATCTATACCTATGGCTGTAGAATATTTAACTGCTTAGAGTCTCTGAATATGAGTATGATCTAAACTGTTTTCTCAATTTTTTATGTGTTTGTTATGTGGAACTAAACCAGAATCCCTGTTAAAGTTAAAGTATATTATATCTCTATTTTCTTCTGTCATCTACTGGTCTTGTCACTCAATTAGATTGAAAAATGAAGAAAAATCCTAAATTTGGAGAATGTATAGAATTTGTCTCCTATGGAAACAGGCTTTTAATGGACTCCAGAGGAGGAGACAAGCACTAACAGGAAAATCTGTTCTTTTCCCTTTTCTATGTCAGTTTGTACAAAGCTGACTAATGTTTTTGCAAGAAAAAGGAAACAATAGTATTTACAACCCTTTACACATCCTCATGTAGCCACACAAGTTCAGGAAAGGAGGCACATCTTTCTCTTAACATTCCCTTGAGATCTAAATTGGTAGACTCAAGCTATGACAGAATATTAATCCTTGGAAAAATCACTTGCCATGAAGATATTCAGCATTTGGGTGCCGAATTTGCCAGCATCCCTGTGTAGATGACAGTACAAGATATTTTTTTAAAATAAGCAAGAGTCTGAAGTTTCCTAATGCTCCTATTTGATAGTCTGAGAAGAAATACAGAATGCAGAAAAAATAATGAAGAAGTCAGAGCAAGGAAAAATTGGACATGATAAATTACAGATCCAAGCACTATCACTGAAATTTCTACCTCCAATGATGTGATGCTTTCGTGGTTTTTCATCTTGCCTCAAGGGGGACCGATGTGGCTTGGGTGGTTGGGTGTCTGTAGACAGAGGGACCTGGGTTTGATCCCTGGGGATCTCCCAGTAAAAATTTTAAAAAAGGAAAATATAGAACAAAAAACCGTGACACATCTTGCCTCATACATACTCCTCTTTCTCCCTCAAAAGAAAGACAAAAAAGCACCACAAAATGTCCTTTCTGTTGTCCCTGACATTTTTTTTTCTCTTCTTGTCCCTAAGAAATGAAGGAAAAACTTTCCAGGAAAAAAAGACAATTCTTTCAGACTGTTGTTCAGAAAGTTACTGAGATTTTGTTTCTGCTTTCTAAGCAACATTTCAAAATTGAAATGAAAGATATGTAGTTAGGTGTTTTCAGACTCTCTCTTTAATATGTTGAGGGTCCCAACGGATTCTGACTCACTTGAATCCAGTGAATATGTTTTCTATGAGTAAGGAGATCCAGAGTCACACTTATTAAAAACCCTCCCCTATCTGCTTGATGAGTGTGTTTTTCCTCCTCTGTCATTAGTTTAGGGACAGTAGTGTCTTGTCCCCAAAGATGTGTTTTAAGGACATCAAACATTTTTCCCATTTTGTGTGACCTGACAAGATCACTGTGCTCATTGGTAGGAAATATGATATCCATTCAGTTAGGAAAATTTATGTTGATGCTCCTTAGAATTCTCTTCTCTCTTTCCCTTATAATTTTTTCTCTTCATTCTCATTATTCTCTTTGGTAGAGGAAGCAAGATTATTTCTGACCTGGTTCCCAGATGGGACCCCACTGATACTAAGTCAAACCTTTTTATGTCTCGTCCAGTAGTATTTAAAGGTATGGAATAAATTTATATTTTGATACAAATATATACCTTATGTAAGACATTAGTAAAAACTCTGAAGACAACCAATAAATGACAGAAATAAAATGTATACATTCCTAGCCACTAGGGCAGGGACAAGTGGGGGGAATGATGAAACAAGACAAACAAAAGAAAAATCAACTTATACAATAAGAAAGAGAAATGGAAAAAAGCAGAGCAAGAGAGCACAGCAAATATGAAACAAAGAACTTAAACAGCAGAAATAGGTATAGTTATTTCTGCTATTCAGTAAAGATTATATAAATTAAGTCCTATATTAAAATTCAGAGATTCTCAGATTAGATTTTAAAAATGTAACTTGTATATTATAAATGACGCAATTAAAATAAAATAATAGAGACCTATTGAAAATAAAAGGATGGAATTAATGATATTACATAAATACTAACCAAAAGTTATTTGCATTGGGAAAAATATAATTCAAAGGAAAATTATTAACAGGAGCTCACATCATAATGCCAAAAGGAAAGTATACCAAGAAGACATAAAAGTTACAAGGTCTTATGCAACAGAAAGTACAGAAAATAAATATACCTATGTATCATCTAAAACAGCTTACATAACTGCAAGAAGAAAATGCCAAGTCTACAGACATTAGCGTGAACACATCTCTCTCAGAAATCAAGATATCAGGAAAGCAACTAAAAAGTAAAGAAACGTAAGATTTGAATGATACAAAAACCAAGTATTACATAAAATATGCACTGTATATTTATTAGACCACAAAGGAAATCTCAACAAAAGTTTTTGATACCAATATCATAGAGTCCATGTCCACTGACGATTAGAACGTGAAACAAAATGTTTTGGAAAAATACAATATTTGAAAATTCAAAAACTCAATTTTAAATAATTCATAAGCTAATGTTGAAATCATAAATAAATTACAAAATGCAGATGCCTGGAAGATGACAAAGTTATTGTATATCAAAGCTCTTGAGTATAAGCAAATTAGAGAAAGAAAATTTTAAATATTAAAATTCATTTAATGAACCTACTTTCATAAGAAAAGACACATAAAATCAGCGATAAAACACAACCATAGTTAATCACAATAAGGAAATAAATGTGATTAAAATGTGGTTAAAATATAAATAAAATAAAAGCAATATAGTTGATAAAAATGGATTGAAAAACTTCTCACTATATAAATTGCTGGCCAAGTCTGATTAAGAACAGTAGTCGCATCCAGCTTTCTAAGACATACATTCAAAGGTAAGTGAATAAAATATCTAACAAATAAGCCCTTTGGTTTAAACTGCACTCCTCTTTATTCAAACCACATCTTATTACCTTGGTAGGGAATGGGGTAAGGTATAGTTCAGGTCAATCGTCTTGTTTCTAGTCAGGTTTTCTGAAGTTTATTGGACATTTTTTTACAACAAATAAATGTGTTGATAGGTGCTTACTTCTTTTTTTCTCTCCATCTGTATTCCGGAAGGGAGTAAGGGCTGGGATTCAGTGCAGTGGTACTTTAAACCATTCCTCACTCAGCAGTTTCTTTGCCCCAACAGCTGATTTTAAGAGAGTTCCTAAATAATTCCACTCCCTCCCTTTCATATAAGGGGACACTCAGGGCATGCTTTAGCCTCACTAAATGTGCAATTTGCTGACTGCTGCCCATCAGGAAACTCTTATTTCCAGTCCACAACAAAATAAGTACAGAAATTAAGAGTACACTTGCAGACATTTATAAACAATTTTAGATTTGTAGAAACTAATATTTTAAAAAAGGACTTGTATTTCATATACCCTGTTTTGCCATTTTGTTTATTCTATTAATTAGTATTTATTGTATGTTACCAAAATATTGGTCTGCAATGGAATGCAATATAGGTTTAAAAAGATCTCGTCTTCACAATAGATTGTTTGAGAAGCACTATTTTAGTACATTCAATGACTTTTCTTGCAACATCCCTGAGAGCTACTTCTAAGAATCCAGTAGGAACTTCTGCTTAGCAACTACTAAGTAAAACAGCAGTTCCAAATCCTAACACTTGTGATATTAAAATTTTGTTTGAGGCACCATAAGCTTTCTTTTCTTTAGCTCCCTTTCCCAATCTCAGAAACACTTCCTTACAGCCCACCTACCCAGCACATGCCCTTACTCCAGGAACAGATATGATGTGCCAGGCTCCATGCTGAGTATGGACACTCAAGAATGAGCAAGACAGACAGGGTCTCCATCAGGACAGATATCACCTCTCTGCTGCTACAGTTCTTAGAGTTTCATTCTACATCTAGTTTCCAAAACTCACACTGAAGAGTTTACTGTTTTAAAAAATTAAATACACTGTTACTCTATCCAAGAGTTGTCATGTAAAATCTTAATTCCAATTATGGGATGAAAGAGTCAGGTGTTAGTGAGGTCCAGAAAGAAGTGGGTGGAGGGTGGGATGCCTTTCCCAGGGGAAAATATAACAAAGGTGCAAACACTGATATATTTGGGTTAAGCCTGGAGTCTCATCCTCCATTCCCTAAAAGGTATCTCGAGACACTCAACTCCAACTCAAGGATCACGGCCTTGAATTTAGCACCGTCTATCTTCATCAATTAACAGTCAAGTTGCTATTTGGCCTTTCTTGGATTTGTTCTTTTAGATTACTCTTCCTCAAAATGACAGTGTTAAAAACAGCGGTTGCAAAATTCCTCAGTTGCTACCTTTAATTGAGAGGAAAAAGTCACTGTTGTTTCCAATCACTGTCAGTTTCTTTCTCTTTAACTCCTCCGGAAGGCCTCATGCTAATAACCTGCCAGGAAATATTTTATACTTCCCAGGAAAGGCTTGTTCTTTTGTGGCTACTGAAGATCCTCTTAGCAAAGAAAATAAAGTGGATGACTAAGTGTAAAACATTCATTAAAGTGTCCTCCAAACACATTTTATATGAAAAATTATTTGGCTACAGAGAATTATTGGTATGTCAAGAATTTCATTGCAGGCAACAATTTTGTTATTAGAACAAGCCTCAGTTGTCTACACATTGGTATTGTTCAGAAGATGTAATGCAAGATAAATAAAAAAGAGAACGTCGAATGCTGTTATCTGCCATGCGGTACTTCTATTGTAAGTACAGATAATAACAGTTCTAATATTTTTTTCATTTCCTTGGGTGCCAAATCTCCCTCTCACCACACATGCTGCCCTTTACACTGCGGCTGCTGTGGCAGCTGCTGCTCCAGCTGCTCAGGAGACCTGAACAAATCATTAAGCAGTGTGTCTCCTGGGAGGAGGAAGATACCCTTATCTTTAAACTCGGTCTCTTGCCTGTCTGGTAAGGAACAACCAAAGTGTTTCTTATAGTCTAGGATGCCTCAAGAATGTAAGTCACTTAAAATAGAGGCATGGCCAATTCCCTGAGTAGAAGTGGCTTAAAAATTAAAAAGGGTGTATGTGTGTGGATTACGGGCTAGCCAAGTGCATACATGTGCAGCCGAACAATGCTGCCCCTAGATGCAGACCCCAGAGCTTGATTCCATCCAATGCTCATGCAGACCCACAAGATAAATATCACTTCCGTGTTCAGATTACCGTCTTGCAGACATGTAAATGTATCCATTCTGCTTTGGAACATTTATAGGTGAGATATTTCTTGCTCTCATCACCTAATTGCCAAGCACCATTTAAAAATGTAGCTCAGCTTTGAACTATATAATTTCCATGAAAGAAGAGAGAGGTCACTGTGGTCACATAATATGTTTAAAAGTCCCAGCTCGAAAGTGAGAAAACGAGAATGTTAGTTATAACTTTGGTTGGGTCTCTCAGGTTTCTCAGCTATAAAGCAGGGAGAACAACTATCTCCCAAGAGTGTGATCATGTATCATTCAGGAACTGTAAAGAAGAGAGGGTTGTCTATGGCCTGAACTGTGATCTATGTCTGATGGCAAAGCCCCAAAATGTGTGTAACTATCAGAGGTGTTATGCCACACTTAGGGATGTGCATGTGGGGGGTTGTGGGAGGGGTGGGGGGAGGCATATGGGTACTCCTGGAATCTCTGTGTAACATTTGTGTAATCAATGTATCCTAAAAATGTATATAGATATATAAAAAATAAATAAAAAATTAATTTAAAAAAATACAATGAGTGAATGTAGGGAAGAGCACTCTGAATCACTTGGAGGGCTTGTTAACACACACATTGCTGGACTTCACCCCAGGGTTTCTGATTCAGTGGGTGTAGCATATGGCCAGAAATTTGGCATTATTAATAAGTTCCCAGGTGATGCTGATACGTCTGGTCTCTGAGAATAACTGATATAAATCAATTGGTTTCAAATTACATTCAGCAAAGCTCTGAGAACCCTAGGGAGTGCCCTGAGGGGCAGCCAAGAAATGTTTCAGTGGACAGGGCTGGAAGCTCTCACCTTTATCCTCCAACCATCTCTGCTTCAAACGGCAGCTGGACATGTTTTATTTTATATCTTTGCAAATATTGAGATTCTGAGTAATATTTCATTTGAAAGAAGCACTCAAATAGTTGGTTTTAAAAAGTTTTTATCAATGGGTAAAGCACTGAACTGTATATCTTCCATCTCTTAGTAAAAGTGAAATGGAGTTAAAATTATCTGAGTAACTTGATCAAATGAGAAACTTAAACTAAGTCCTTATGGATTCAAAATTTGGAAATTTAAAGGACTGAAGCCCTAGATACTAAGAAAATCCCAAAATGTGCCATATAGGACTGATTAAACACTCACAGATTTAAGTCTGGAAGAATCTATAAGGAGAAAAAGCTCTTAGTCTGGTCACATCACTAATGTTATAATATAAATCTAGGTAATATACTTGACATTTTTGTGTTTTTTTTTAAGGAATATTGAGAGAATAAAATGAGTTTGTTTTAGAATACTGGTGATCTTTCTGAAAGGCATTATATCAATCCAACTTATATGATCAATTCTTAATTATAGTTCTTGGAGGAAAGAAGATTAAACAATCAAACGCCTCCCGCAAACACCACCAATTACCAATATATATGAACAATATTTATTTAGGTTTGAATTATATTGTGGGACTTACTTAGAAGATATTTAATTCCTAATTTTTGGTAGAGTTTCTAATACTATCTTCTGTACAGAAACCAAGTCTCCTTGGTTATTCTCATATTTGCGGCAGGAAATATAAGCCTGAGATATCTAGTATACTAGAAATAAGGAGGCTATTAAATGGCTAATGGAGTCATGACATACAACATGGAAGCCAGCTTGAAGGGGCTCTCACTAGACAAGTTTGGGGCAATTTGATCATCAGAAATAATATTCACAGCAATTTATATTGAAACACATCAAAAACAGTATTTTTTCTTTATAATGATCTGGTGTTGGCCAACATTGGTGGTTACTAGGGCACTGAATATTGGAAAGTAAAGGATAATTACCAAGTATTTATTCTGTATTTCCTGATTTCCTGAGTAACCAATAGTAAATGAAGGGAAAAACTGTTCTTCATAGAAAAGGCTCAATTTTTTAAAATGCAGCAAGAATGATAAAATTAGAAAAGCACCCAAAAATGAACTAGTGAATCTAAGAAATGATCAACAATGGAGTCTAAAGTCATTAATAAAATGTTAATGAAGAACTTTATAGTAGAAAAATTAGGCTAACCCCACCTATACCTACTGATAGAACATAGCATTCATTAAAAAATAGAACAAGCCAATTGTGCCTCATGATGTGCTTCAAAAGGAAGCTTAAAGCATCCATCTAGAAAGTATTGCCAAATAACATGTCAATGTAATCACATCTCTCCATTTAACTACCAGTTTACAGGGAATAGAGGGAAAAGTAAATTACATCCCAAGGAAGCAGCCAGCCAAATAAGGAAAGTGAAATGTTCTATTGGACAAGAGATCTGGTTTCTCCAACATAGAAATAGAAAGGATATGCAAGGAGGGAGAGTGTCACAGAGGAAAAAAAGAGACACACCCATATCAATGAGAAGACCTTAACTGGATTCTTATTTGACAAACCAACTATAAAAATGTATTTCTGAAACAATTGGGAATAATCAAATATAGACTAGATATTGGGTTAAAAGACTATTGCTAATTTTCTTAGATTATGGCATAGTGATAACGTCTGTGTGTATGATGTATACATGCTATATACATATATATATATATACATTGAATCAGACATACATACATACTGAGTTCTTTCCTTGGTGATACTATGATATCTTTTGCTTTTAAAACATTTAAGCAAAATAAAATAATAAAATATTAACGAGAAGAAGAAATAGTTGCAACAAGATTGGCAAAATATAATTGTTGAAGTTGGGGATGGGTATATGGAAATTTGATATATTTCTTTCTTTTTTGTTTTTAGAAGGTACCAGGGATTGAAACCAGGACCTTGTACATGGGAAGCAGGTGCTCAACCACTGAGCTACATCCGCTCCCACTGAGAGTTGGTTTTATTGTTTGTTTATTTTTAGGAAGTACTGGAGATTTAATCCAGGACCACATATGTGGGAAGCAGACGCTCAACCACTTAAGTTATATCCATTCACCATATTTCTCTATTTTTTGTACCCTTGAAATTGTCCCCAAAATGGATAAGAAGTAAAAGAAGATGACTTTAGATTGATCAGGAGGGCCAGAGAAATCTAGTCCAGTGAATCTCAAACCCTTTGGTCTCAAAAACTCTTTATACCCTTAAAATCTATTGAGGACCCCATAGAGGTTTTATTTAAGTGAGTTATATTTATAAATATTTACTATATCAGAAATCAAAACAAAATTTTAAAAATATTTGTATAAATCCATTTTAAATAATAATAAAGCTATTATATGTTAGAAATAATATAGCTTTGCAATAAAAATACATGTTTTCAAAAATTTCTGAGAAGAATGGCATTATTTTTTGTATTTTCAAGACTTTAATGTCTGGCTTAGCAGAAGAAAGCTACATCTCATAACTGCTTCTTTATTCAATCCATTGCAATACCTTCTTTTGGTTGAAGTATATGAAAATCAAGCTTAACACAGAGATATCTAGTTGGAAAAGAAAGAAATATTTAGTAACCTTTTCAGCTAATTTTGGATAATTTTCTGTAATACTACACTAAATTTTGACAAGCAATTCTTCCCTAAATCTTATTTGCAGTGTAGAATCTGAAACAATGTCAATAGATTTTACATATTCTTTTACATAACCTATTAGAATGAAATCCATTGGTCTATCTTTCACATAAAATGGATCCTTTATCTATTCATGATTTTTTTATATCAGTCATTGGTCATTCGAAAATATTGGTTTACTAAGTGATGCAGCTTGTCCAAAAGTCACCATGTTTCATTATAAAATATTTAAAACTCACATTTGTTAGTACTACTACTAATATCACCAGAAAAGGCATTACATATTGGGAAGCTGTCAAGCTCATGATGATGGATGGAAGTTTTCCATAATTCTAATTTTTGTTGAAAGCTCAAATTTTATCTTTGTTAACAAATACTGTCAGTTGTTTCCTTGAAATGATGGGTTCACTTTTATTTTCAAGAAAATGTTTATCAAATGCACAAATGTTAATAAATATATTGTCTGTCAGTCATTTTTCCAAGTAAAAGTCATGTTCCATGAAGAAAACCTTCTATTTTCGCTCACAGCTCAAACAATTGTACAAGTGCTTTTCCTTGACACAACCATTCTACTTTGGTAACTAAAGGAAGTGCTGTAATCAAATTCCCCATGTTGTTACACAGAACATTAAAAAGACATATATTCAAGGTTAAGAAATAATGAAATTAATAAGTTATACTGCTACATTAAGAACATTCATTTTTATTATATTTTTGACATTTTAACAAATCAATTTTATTGATACATTAATAAAGCATAAATCCATCTGAAGTGTACAATCAATGGTATTTGGTATAATCACATAGTTGTGCAGTTGTGCATTCACCACTTCAGTCATTACTAGAGCATTTTCATTATTCCAGTAATAATAATAAACAAGAAACAAAAAACACTCATTACCTCTCTCTCTATGCTTCCCCTGCTGTACATAGCTGCTATTCTAGTTTATTTGTATTTATATTTTGTAAAACAGCCTTATACATGCAATATTTTCCATATCTGTATTTCACATGAGGTTTCACTATGTTATATAGTCTTGTTAAATTGTTTAGCTTTCCTTCTAGTAATGTACATGTCCTTAGACTTTCCCTTTCATCCACTGTCCTACCCATATAATAGTTCTGCTAGTTACAGATACTATGATATTGCTTTCACCATTTCTATTTATTTCCAAAGATTTACAAACAAACTTTTTACCAATTATATACAGATTAACCCCCAGCTTTCCATTCTCTACCTTCATTCTAATTTCTGGTGATATATATTTTAATTATGAACTCCATGAGTTTATACTATATTTACTTCATAAGAGTGCAATCATACAGTATTTGTCCCCGTGTGTCTGGCTTGTTTCACTCAACATAATGTCCTCCAGGTTCATCCATGTTGTCATATGCTTCACGACTTCATTTCTTCTTACTGCTGCGTAATATTCCATCATGTATATCCTCCACAATTTTTTATCCTTTCAGCACTTGATGGACACCTACCTTGTTTCCATCTTTTGGCAATCGTAAATAACACTATTATGAACATTGGTGTGCAGATTTCTGCTCATGTCACTGCCCTCAGTTCTTCTGAGTATTGCCAGATCATATGGCAAGTCTATATTCAACTTCCTTAGGAACTGTCAAACAGTCCTCCACAGTGGCTGCACCATTCTATATTCTCACCAACAGTGAATATGCATTTCTATCTCTCCACCTCTTCTCCAACACTTGTAGTTTTCCAACTCGTTAATAATGTCCATTCTAATGGGTATGAAATGATATCTCATTGTAGTTTTCATTTGCATTTTCCTAATCACTAGAGATATTGAATATTTTTTCAAGTGTTTTTCCCCCTTTGTATTTCTTCTTTGGATAAATGTCTATTGAAGTCTTTTGCCCATTTTTTAATCAGATAGCTTATCCTTTTATCATTGAGTTGTATGATCTCCTTAAATATCATGGATATTAAACCTTCATCAGATTTGTGATTGCCAAATATTTTCTCCCATTGAGTCAGCTGCATTTTCACCCTTTTGACAAAGTGCTTTGAGATGCAAAAGTGTTTAATTTTGAGGAGTTCCCATTTATCTATTTTTTCTTTTGTTGCTTGTGCTTTGGTTGTAAGGTTTAAGAATCTACCATCTCCCACAAAATTTTGAGTATGTTTTCCTACATTTTCCTCTAGGAGTTTTGTGGTTGTCACTTTTATATTTAAGTTCTTGATCCATTTTGAGTTAATTTTTATATAAGGTGTGAGATAGAGGTTCTCTTTCTTTCTTTTTGATATGGATATCCATTTTTCCCAGCACACAGTTCTACATGTACAATCACTCAGATTGTACAGCAGTAGTGTATAGAAATGCTATTTATTTTTGTATATTAATCTTGTAGTTTGCCACTTTGATGAACTTGTATATTAGTTCTAGTAGTTTTATTGTGGATTTTTCAGGATTTTCTAGATATAGGACCATATCATCAGCAAATAGTGAAAGTTTTACTTCTTCATTGGCTATTTGGATGCCTTTTCTCTCTTTATCTAGCCTAATTGCTCTAGCTAGAACTTCTAGCAAAATATTGAGTAACTTTGGTGACAGTGGGCATCCTTGTCTTATTCCTGATCTCAGCAGGAAAGCTTTCAGTCTTTCACCATTAAACACAATGCTAGCTGTAGATTTTTCACACATGAACTTTACCATATTCAGAAAGCTTCTTTCTATTCATATTTTTTGGAATGTTTTTTTTAATCAAAAAAGAGTGCTGTATTTTGTCAAATACCTTTTCTGCATTAATCGAGAGGATGATGTGATATTTTTCTTCTTCAATTTATTAATGTGGTTTGTTTTACTAATTGATTTTCTTGTGTTGAATCACCCTTGCATACTGGGGATAAAACCCACTTGATCATGGTTTATAATTCCTTTAATGTGCTTTTGAATTCAGTTTGCAAGTAGTTTGTTGAAACATTTGGCATCTCTATTCATTAGAGACATTCGTTGGTAATTTTCTTTCTTTTTTTTTTTGGTAGTATCTTTATCTGGCTTTGGTATTAGGGTGATGTTGGCTTCATAGAAGGTGTTTAGTAGCATTTTTTCCTATTCAATTTTTTTGGAAAAGCTTGTGCAAGATTGGCATTATATCATCTTTGAATGATTGATAGATTTCAGCTTTTCATCTTTGGGAGGTTTTTGATGACTGTTTCAAATATCTTTAATTGTGATTGGTTTGTTGATGTCCCCTATTTCTTCTAGGGTCCAAATAGGTTGTTCAATGGTTTCTAGGATTTTGTCCATCTCTTCTACATTGCCTAGGTTTCTTTTGGCATACAGGTGTTTATAGTATCCTCTTATGGTCTCTTTTATTTCAGCAGGATCAATGGTAATGTCCCCTCTCTCAATTCTGATTTTATTTATGTCTTCTCTGTTTTTTGTTTGTCAGTCTAGGAAAAGGTTTGTCGATTTTGTTGATTTTCTCAAAGAACCAACTTTTGGTTTCGTTGATTCCTTCTATTGTTTTTTATTTCTTGAGTTCATTATTTCTGCTCTGATCTTTACTATTTCTTTCCTTCAACTTGTTTTGGGATTATTTTGCTCCTCTTTTTCTATTTCCTCCAGGTATGCAGTTAGATCTTCATTTTTAGCTCTTTCTTCTTTTTCAAGGTAAGCATTGGAGGCTATAAATTTTTCTCTCAGCACTGCTTTTGAGGTATCCAATAGTGTTTTGATATGTTGTGTCCTCATTTTCATTTGTGTCAAGATATGTACTGAATTCTCTTGTAATTTTGTCCTTTGGCTTTCTGTTGTTCATATCATACTATTGTCTGTCATCTTACCCTTTAATTTACACTTCCTAATAATCTTTTTTCTGCACTCTTCTCTAAGTCTCTTGCTCTTGAATTTTTCCTTTCAGGCTGCAGCAGTCCCTTTAGTATATCTTGTAATTTTGGTCCTTTGGTAACATACTCTCTCAGTTTTTGTTTGTGAATACTTTGAACTACTTTCAATTTTGAAGGACAGTTTTGCAGGATACAGAATTCTTGGCAGGCAGTTTTTGTCTTTCAGCACATTATATACATCATACCACTTTCTTCCTTCCTCCATGGTTTCTGATGAGAGATCAGCACTTAATGTTATTGAGGTTCCTGTATATGTGATGCTTTACTTTTCTCTTGCTGTTTTCAGAATCCTCTCTTTGTCTCTGATATTTGTCATTCTGAATAGTAGGTGTCTCAGAGTAGGTCTGTTTGGATTTTTTCTGTTTGGGATGTGTTTTCTTCTTGGATATTGATATTTTTGTCTTTCATAAAGGCTGGGACGTTTTCAGTCATCATTCCCTTATACTTTCTGCACCTTTTCCATTCTATTCTCCTTCTGGGATACCAGTAACATGTGTATTTGTGCCTTTCCAGTTGTCACTCAATCTTTGTGACCCTGTTCCATTTTTTCCATCCTTTTCTATTTCTGTTCTGTCTTTTCCAGGTCAGATGTTCTGTCCTTGAAATCACTGCAGTGAGCCAGGGGTTTTATCCAGGCTTAAAGCCTTTCTTGGCTACCACAGGGGTTTAGTAGCTCACGTTTGTTATTTCAAGTTCTTCGTCTCTCTGTTCCTCTCCCTCCTGGAAGCTGCACAGCACAGTTCTTGTTTTCTGACCCCCAAAGCAGGTCTCTCAGATAGCTTTTTTTCCCTTCTCCATTGTTTTTGTGAATGAGTTGAGCCCTGCCTGCCCATTCCAACACCATCTTCCATGAACTCTTCCTAAACTTTTCCCAATAATATTCTTAAGTGAAATTACCTTTATATTTTTTTTACTTTTTAACAGTGAGTGTATGACAGTGGAAAATATGACTCCTGATACATAAATGCAGTTTAGTGGCATTGCTTTGGTTCAGAGCCAAAACATCAGTTTTAATCTCCTTTGTTTCTACACCATCACTGCTATCAACACAGTGAAAAAAGCAAATAATATCTTAGAATTATTGTGAAAAAAATTTGACCTCATAGTCCCCCTGAGAACAAATATTCTTGTCCAAATTTCTGTGATTATCTATAAAACCAAGAGATAAATGGGTCATCACTAGAAATGCTAAGAGAATTTTAAAAATCTACTTTCTAATCACTCCACCCCCACCACCACCATTAATATTTTTTAAAAAAAAAAACATGTTTAGGCTTATTTTAGGGATTTTTTAAACAAAACTTTGCCATAGAACCTTAAACTTCAAGAGTTGCTTGGAATTTTTATTTTCTGTTCTACAACACTGGTCTGCAAAGTGGGTTATTATGGAGATTTGAGACAAAAAGATTAAAATGTTTCTCCATAGACGTGAGTTGTTTATTTTCCAGCTAGCAAAATTCTGGACAGCAGAAAATTGTGAAATACTCAGAAATTTGACAATGAAGGAAGCTTAGGTCAGAATCTTAAACAGCTGGAACAAAAAGTAAACCAGATCCTAAAGGCAATATGTGGAGAAAGTGAAAGTTTGTAGATATAGACGAATTTTCCTTCTTCCTTTGAGTACTCTCTCCTCTATAGAGAAAATCTCTGAGCTTTTCTGAAACTGTCCTTTGATTGTTTTGGATAGTTTTTCTTTGACAATTTTCTTACCAACCCTCTGGAGCCAAATCTAAATATTTGTTTTGTATTCGCATTCCTTCTATGTGTCCAAATACAAACTTTTATCCACCTCCCCATCAGAAATTGACATGATAAAACAATCATTTATGAAAGTTGCTTAAGCTTAATAAGGAAAGGCAACAATGGTGAGATTTCCTCTTTTTAAAGAATTTTTAGGAATTAGTGATAAGTAGGGCTTTGACAACTCCAGTATTTTATTTCTTTATAGGTTTCACAAAGTAAACCGAGGCAAAAAAAAAAAAAGCTGACAAAAGGTGGACAGAAAGGCAAGACATGAAACAACCCTGAGGTCAAGCATTTACAAGTGCATATATATTTTATACTTATATCATTAAATGATAGAACTATTATTTTTCAGAAATACATATATTGAAACCAAGCACTCTTCCAGTCTGAATCCACATCCTCTTTTCTCTCTTGTTTCACTCACTGATTCACTTTGAATAGATTTTCCACACAAAACTTTATGGTTTCCTTGGTAATAATACAATTAACCTAGTAAACATAACACATTTGTATTACAGACTGAAGCATACTTTCTTGCATACTAACTAAGGATTCATTTATTATTTCTAGTCAAAACATAAGAAAGATTTGGGGTCTCAGATCCCATGCTATCTGCATTCTTAATGACAACAGAAATCAAGCACATTCACAGCGACAGCTCTTTGAGAAATGTGTGTGATTTTGCCAAGCAATAATGTTACTAAAAACAACATGCCCAAGTATATGTTACTTTGCAAAAAAAAATTTTTCTAACACCAGTTATGAAGGTATAAATAACTGGTTAGTTAATACAAGTGCATTGTATTTGTTTCCTTTTGTTAACTTAAAGGAATTCAGCACAAACTCTAAGAAATCTTTACGGTTGCATGGAGCCATTTGATAAAAGCTTATTCCGTCGCCTGGTTAAATACTTAACAAAACTTACCAGGAAATTATTTATTTAGCATTTTGCATGTGGTAGCCAAGCCTCAGTGGCCACTTTAATTTTTCATTTTCTAGAGTCTTTACAATCAAAATGAAAGCATTTGAATATACAGGTTCATATCACTTTTCACTTTCCATTTTGGAAATTACATGATGTAGCAGAGAATCTTTTGGTCCTTTGCTCAAATTACTCAACTCCATGAGATAAATGGAAATAACTTTTTCTTGGTTCTACTGGTCCACTTATCTGGGGCATAAACCACTTATACACTTCAACACTAGAAGTAGACCTACCCAAAGGGCATCCTGAACTTGGGTCACAAGGTATTGCTTATTTTTTTCTTGTTGATTAATGTAGTTAATCATTAAATGTATATCTTTGCCTTCTTTTCTTTCAAATCATTGCTATTGCTGAGGCATAGGTGCTACATGCCTCTTTAATAACATTTCTTAGCTAGATGTGAGCATCCAAGACTCTTGAGAAACTAAAAGAGATGTCTACTGGAGAAAATTCTCTAGGGGTGACACTAGACATGGATATTTTCAAAAGCCTCCTCAGGTGATTCTGATACATACCCTGGTTAAGAACCAGAATATTCATTCTTCAGTAGCACATTCGAATGCTTTCTCAGATCTTATAACTAATCAAGAACAATTGTTCATCATTATTGCCAGAAGAATCTAGAATTATTCATTTGGATAATGCACTTAGCTCTTTAGGCAAACCCTACATTTATGCTTTCTAGACTGCATTGTAACATTTACTTAGGATGTATCTTATGCTTAATGCTCACTACACGAGAGAATATATCTTATAAGAGCAGGAAATGGGTTTGTCTTGCTAATTTCAGTATCCACATTCTTATCCTTGTGTAAACCACATAGAAGGTACTCTAAATATTGAATTATTGAGCATAAGCCTTGGTATAACACGTAGAGGACTGCCAGTTTGTTAAGCAAATCTCCAATCCAACAAGAATCTTCCAGCACATCTTTGTGATTTGCGCAACTGAACGACATTTTTTGCAACTATTCAAATGATCCTTGAAATGGGTTACCAAACTTGTTCTACTTTTACAGGAAACCTAAAGTTTACATTATTTATAGATAAGGCAAGATTCAGTCACTCATTAAATCTTTCATATAATATCTTCCTTCCAAGATTTTTGTGAAGTTTGAACCAATATTTCTTGCTATTATGGGTGCTTTTGTGTAGCATAAGCATGCAAGTTTGGCAAATGGACTTAAAAGCCACCAAAAGGATGCTTTGGAATCTTCACCATCTCTCATCATTCATGAAAGAGTTATTATTTTTATTACTACTATTAGAAAGGTTGTGAGTTTACAGAATAATCATGCATAACACACAGGATTCCCATATATCACACCTTGTATGGTTGAAGAACATCTGTTACAAATGATGAAAGAACACCATCAAAATATTACTGCTAATTATAGTCCATAGGTTACAAATGGTGTATTTTCCCATAAACCACCCTATTATTAACAACATGTATTACTATTGTATATTTGCTATAGTTCATGAGATAACATTCACATTTTTGTACTATTAATTCACAGTCCATCATCCACTATAGGGTTCACTGTGTTATATGGTCCCATGCCTTGTACAATCCATCCAAAGTGCATACTTAGTAGCTCTCAGTTTCATCACAGAGTTGTGCTGTCATCACCTCTGTCAATTTTAGAGAGTTTTCATTACACAAAAATGAAAAATTCCTTACCCCCTTATACCCACCTATTGTTGACCATATTAATGGAAATTAATGCTATATTAATGTTAGCATTAATATAGTAATTTTGTTGCCATTAATGCAAAAGTATTACAATATTACTGTTAACTATAGCCCATAGGTTACATTAGTTGTATTTCCCCCTTCTATCACCATATTCTTAACACTTGTAATATGATGTACATTTGTTCTAGTTCACAGAACATTCTTGTATTTGTACTATTAACCACAATCCTCTTCTACCACCAAGTTCACTATGTTATATAATTCCTAGATTATCCTCTAGCTTTCTTTCAACTGACATTTACATTCATAAACTACCCCTTTCAGGCACAATTATATTTATAAATCAGCAGTGTTAATTATACTCACTATAATGTACTACCATCAATTCTATTAATTTCCACACATTAGCAATCAACCTTATTAAAAATTCTACATATATTAAGCATCAGCTCCCCCTTCTCATCCTTGACGCTATCTCTTAGTAACCTATATTCAAGAGTTTAATTCCATGAGATTACTTATCATACTTAGTTCAAATTAGTGAGAATATTCAAAATTTGTCCTTTTCTGCCTGGATTATTTCAATCAACATAATGTCTTCAAGGTTCATCCATGTTGTTATATGCAACCTGGCATCATTTCTTCTTACAGTTGAATAGTATCCCATCACATGTAAATACCACATTTTGTTTATCCATTCATGGATTGATGGGCACTTGGGTTTTTTCCATCTTTTAGCAATTGTGAATAATGCTGCCATGAACATGAGTGTACAAATATCTATTCACACCCCTGTTTTCAGTTCTTCTGAATATATTCATAATAGCAAGATTGCCAGATCAGATGGCAGTTCTATATTTAGCATCCTGCACAGAGGCTGTGCCATTCTATATTCCCAACAACAGTGAAGGAGTGTTCCTATTTTCCCACACCCTCTGCAACACTTGTAGTTTTCTGTTTTTTTTTTAATAATGGCCATTCCATAAAGCATGAAATATCTCATTGTAGTTTGATCAGCATTTCCCTAATAGTTAGTGATACTGAACATGTTTTCATGTAGTTTTTGACCATGTGTATACCCTCTTTGGAAAAGTATCTATTTATATCTTCTGCCCATTTTTTAATTGGGATGCTTGTCTTTTTATCATTGAGCTGCATGATTTCTTTATATAACATGGAAATCAAGCCCTTATCAGATGCATTTTCTCCCATTGAGTAGGCTGCCTTTTCACTCTTTTAACAAAATCCTTTGAATCACTAAAGTGTTTAATTTGAGGAAATCCCATTTATCTATTTTATTTTTTGCTGCTCCTGGTTTAAGAATCCACCACCTACCACAAGATCTTAAAGATGTTTTCTTACATTTTCTTCTAGGAGTTGTATGATTCTAGCTTTTATATTTAGGTCCTTGATCCATTTTTAGTTAATTTTTGTGTAAGGTGTGAGATAGGGGTCCTCTTTCTCTGTTTTGGATATGGATATCAAGTTCTCTCAGCATTATTTGTTGAATAGATTGTTCTGATACAGTAAGTTGGGTTTAACACCCTTGTCAAAAACCACTTGATGATATATGTGAGCATCTTTTTCTGAACTCTCAGTTTGATTCCACTGGTTAATTATGTCTATGTTTATACCAGTACCATGCTGTTGTAATGACTGTAGCTTAATAATATGCTTTAAAGTCAGGAAGTGAGAGTCCTCCAATTTTGTTCTTCTTTTTAAAGGTATTTTTGGCTATTTGGGGCCACTTACCCTTGCAAATAAATTTGATAATTGGCTTTTCCATTTCTGCAAAAAAGGCTGTTGGAATTTTTATTGAGATTGCATTAAACCTGTAAAATAATTCACAGATTGAGAATTGATATCTTTTTTTAATTAAAAAAATTTTAAAGATACTTAGATTACATAAAAGATACATAAAAAATGTAAGGGATTCCCATAAGCCCGACTCCATACCCTTCCCTCACTTTCCTACATTAACAACATCCTTCATTAGTGTGGTATATTTGTTACAATTTATGAAAACATATTGGAGAATTGCCACTAAGTGTGGATTGTTGTTTACATTACAGTTTAATCTCTCTCCTGCACAAATTTGTAAGTTATGACAAGATATATAGTGGCCTGTATCTGTCATTGCAACATCACTCAGGACAATTCCAATGTTCTGAAAATGCTACCATTTACACCTATTTTTCCACTTTCACTCCCCTCAGAACCTCTAGTGGCCCCCGCCTCCACATCAATGATAAAAATACTTCCATTGCTAGAATAACAATAAGTCTTTAGTAGAATAACAGTAAGTCTACTCTAATCCATCGTTCACTCCCCAATTCTGAGGATTCTGAGATGGTGATGCCCACTCTACCTCTAATTGAAAGGGGGATTAGATCTCACAGGGCAGATGAATGGGACTATCTTGCTTGCTGTTGTAGACTCTCTCTATTCCTTGGGATGGTCGTTGTGCATCATCATTTCCTTTTTAATTATCCTGGGTGAGTCCAATGAACTGGAGAGTAGGTGTTGCAACTCTGTTGAGACTCAGGGCCCGACTGGAACATGGAATGCCCAAAGACTTAAGTCTCTTGGACATAGATCTATCAACTCTAGTACTAACTATAGTTTCAAATAGAAGGGACAAAAGAGCCATGTGTAGAGAAATCACAATTAAATCCAACTCTGTCACACTGGGAAGCATAAATTCCAAAGTAGGCCCCACTGACCAGTTGCCAACCTCCTAGCTGTCATTGGCCCTGCCTATAGACTCTGGATGTCTCCAGAGTTCTCAGGAGCCCTGCTATTTGAGGCAATATTTAGTGTGGCAGTCAATGAGATCCTGCTGAGATGTGCATAAGCATAACGTGTGGAATGACCTCTCGACTCATTTTGCAATCTCTTAGCCATATAAATTCATTTGTCTTTACCATTTCCCCCTTTTGGTCAAGGTCTTTTTCCAGGTGTATTGATAGTTGGTGCTTGGTAGTAATCTCTTGGTGCCAGGAAGGCTTATCCCCAGGAGTCATGTCCCACACCACGGGGAAGGTAATGCATTTATATGCTGAGTTTGGCTTAGAGAGAGCCTACATTTGAGCAACAAGGAAGATCTCAGGAGGTTACTCTTAGGCACCATAGGGTACCTTTCAATTCCAAAAGATAAGGTTCATAAGTACAGTCACCAATTTCAAGGGCCCATCATATCTTAACGATATTTAGTCTTCCAATACATGGATATGGTAGGTCTTTCCATTTATTTAGGTAATCTTTGGTTTCTTTTAGTAATGTTTTGTAGTTTTCTGAATTCATGTCCTTTATGTCCTTGGTTACGTTTGTTACTAAATATTTGATTCTTTTAGTCACTATTTTAAATGGAAATTTTTTCTGACTTCCTTCTCAGATTGCTCATTAGTAGTGTATAGAAATGCTATGAATTTCTGCATATTAATCTGGTATCCTGGCAATTTTCTGAACTCATTTATTCGTTGTATTAGCTTTGTTGTGGGTTTTTCAAGAGTTTCTAGGTATAGGATCATATCATCAGCAAGTAGCAAAAGTTTTACTTCTTCCTTTCCTGTATGGGTGCCTTTAATTCTTTTTCCTGACTAATTGTTCTCACTAGAATTTCAAGCACAAGATTGAATAACAGTGATGACAGTGGGTATCCTTGTCTTGTTCCTGATATCAGCCGGAAAGCATTCAGCCTTTCACCATTTAACACAATGTTAGCTGCCAGTTTTTCATATATGTGCTTTATCATATTGAAAAAGCTTCCTATTCTTCCTATCTATTGGAGTATTTTTATCAAGAAAGGATTTTTGTCAAATGCATTTTCTGCATCAGTTGAGATGATCATGTGATTTTTTTCTTCTTCAATTTATTAATGTGGTGTATTACACTGACTGATTTTCTTGTGTTGAACCACCCTTGCATGCCTGAGATAAAACCCACTTGACCATGATAAATAATTCCTTTAATGGGCTTTTGGATTCAATTAGCAAGTATTTAGTTGAGGATTTTTGCTTCAGAGAAATTGGTCTGTAATTTTTTTTCATAAAGTCTTTATCTGGCTTTGGTATTAAGGTGATGTTGGCTTCATTGAATGAGTTTTGTAGCATTATTTCCTGTTCAATTATTTAGAAAAGTTTGAGCAAGTTTAGTATTAAATATTATTTGAATGATTGGTACAGTTCACTTATGAAGCCATCTGGTCCTAGGCTTTTCATCTTTGGGGGGATTTTGATGACTGTTGCAATCTCTTTATTTGTGGTTGGTTTATTGAGGGCTTCTATTTCTTGTAAGGTCAGTGTAGGTCTTTTGTGTATTCCTGGAAATTTGTCCATTTCATCTACCCTGTCTAGTTTGGTGATGTACATCTGCCCATAGTATTATTTTATGAGCTCTTTTATTTCTGTGGGGTCCTCTCTCATTTCTGATTTTATTTGTCTGCATCTTTACTCTTTTTTTCTTTTTCAGTCGAGCTAAAGAATTTGTCAATTTTGTTGATTTTCTCAATGAACCAACTTTTGGTTTTGTTGCATCTCTCTATTGAATTTTTGTTCTCAACTTCATTTATTTCTACTCTAATCATTGTCATGTTTTCCTTCTGCTTTCTTTAGCACTACTTTGCTGTTCATTTTCTAGATCCACCAGGTGTGCACTTAGGTCTTTGATTTTAGTTCTTCTTCTTTTAATGTAAGCATGGAGGTTATAAATTTCCCTCTCAGTGGAACAACCAGCAAGATGGCACCAGAGTAAAGAGCTCTGAGAATCGGCTCCCACTATGGGGCAGTTGGTGATCACCCACAACTAACTAGAGCACTTATTTGGGGGCTGCAGGAGACCAGGAGTGCATCCTGCAACATCCTTAAAAGAATGGAAGGAGGATACTGCCCATCTGCAGAGAAGATTCATAAGTAGAGCACTACATGCCATCGAGGCCGGTGCCCATTATCCACTGGAGGCACAAGCCACCTCGGGAGCTGTTCTGTGGCTGGAATTGAAAGCTCCACTTCCCAAAATGGTGGAGGAAGAGATGGTTGGGCACCAAATTCAGCTAAAGATTACATTTCCCAGAAACAGGGAAGGAAGAGACGGTTGGCCACTGATTTCAGCTACTGATTAGTCAATTCCGCTGGATAAAGTATAACTCTATGAATAGCTAAAATTTGAGCCTTTCCAAGACAGAAGGGGGCCGGTAGCCGCCATTTCAACTCCACCCCCAGCATGAGGGGAAGCCGGGCTGACGGAAAATCACAATGATGGTAGAGACTGGTTTCTTTCATCCAGCTTGGTTTGCAGCCTTAGCCTAGGATTCAGCCCCACCTCTAGCAGGGTGGAAGGTAATAGACCCTGCTCCAGCCTATCCAGGTAACTGCAGGTACATTTAGCTGGCACAGACTGAATAATCGGAAATCTACTGGGGCAACTGTCATCATCTTGGACCAGCACTGCATAGATTGTTACCCACACCTGCAGCTCCATACCTGCCCCAGGCAGGGGAAAAACGGTCTTAAAGCTTCATCAGTTTCTCTGGGCAACTGCAGTCTAGGCCTGCTTGACTTATATTATTCCACACAGCTGTGGCTCTGTCCCTACCCCTGGCAAAGGAGAAAGTGGGGAGAAGCTTCATTGGTCCTTGGGGCAATGAGGGTAGCTTGAGCTTCCACAGCTTATAGCACCAACTACATCCTTGGCACCTACTATGCAACCAGCAAGGGAGAAAGGGCAGGAAGCCCTAAACTAAAGAGAAAAACTGCACCCAGAATAAATACTCTAGTAAGCCAGATGCCAAGACACCAACAAAAAATTACAATCCACGTCAAGAAACAGAAAGATAGGGCCCAGTTAAAGGAACCAGATAAGCCTCCAGATCAGATAAAGGAGTTGAGACAACTAATCACAGATTTTCAAACAAATCTCCTTAATAAATTCAATAAGATGGCTAAAGAAATTAAGGATATCAAGAAGACATAGGATGAGCACAAAGAATAATTTGAAAGCATACATAGAAAAATAGCAGATCTTAAGGGAATGAAAGGTGCAATAAATGAAATAAAAAATACCATGGAATCATATAATAGCAGATTTGAGGAGGCAGAAAATAGGATTGGTGAGCTTGAAGAAATGGCCTATGAAATTCACCATACAAAAGAACGGATGAAGAAAAGATTTGAAAAACTTGAACAAGG